>JAODUK010057793.1:0-18147 GCA_027564635.1 Typhlichthys eigenmanni
AAGGTGGTAGCTTGCTGCTAAGGACACAAAGGCACTACTACGCTAGCTCGATTGGAACCTCAACAAAGCAGGTTCTAGGAAAAAGTACCAGGTACTGTCTCTTTTGCCTAATGGAAAAGCAAACGAGTGGAGGTGGTACCACACAATGGAAAAGCTCCCAAAGCGAGTAGAGGCCAGTTGAGGCCATAATGATCTCACAAACAATCTTCATTACTTGGGGAATATGAATGAATCTACTATGTTTATCAATGCAAATGCTACCACAGGACACTTGCCATATGACATACATTGGTTTGATAAAAGAATTGCCAGTTTCTTTCTGTCCTGTCTCTGTTCTAGTCCACAGAGGTGTTAAACATATTTCGGTTTACAGAAGGCAGGCACAAAGGGGAATACAAGTTCATCACACGTCCAAATTAAGATGTAATAATAAATCACGAAAGGTTGAGAAATAAGAGAAGTGTTAGACAGCTGATGTTATACCGTGACTGTGAAAGACGGACGGTGGAAAGCAGAACAAACTGTACTGGCACGAAAGCATGGATAAGTGATTGCACCATATCCTTTTGGAAATTAGGAAATGCTCACATAAAATCATGTTAGGCTTACTGTGTGATTGTTTTAGTCAACTATACTTTACGTTTTCCAGGCTTTCCATGATACGTTCTGTCAGTCAGTGTCTCCACCGCTGCTTTTCTCTGTGGAATGGAAGATGAACCAGGCCCTGCTGGAATCAATAATACCGTGATATGGAGGCAGACTTGGGGGGAGGGGGGGGGGGGGTTTGGAAGGTGGTGGATGAGAGAGAAGGAAGGTGTGAAATGAAGTCACAAGCAGCATCTCTTTCTACTGTGTTTATCATCTGTTTTTCTTTGTTTTTCTACAAATGTGGACAGTTCCATTTGTTATGGAGCTATTATTCTCACAGTCTGTGAGTCTATGGGATGGTGTAAAGTGACATTGCTGCTATATTGATTGACTCTAGGCTCTTCCTATTGTAACAGTTTCAGCAGGCAGACATTGTGTGTGTGTGTGTGTGTGTGTGTGTGTACACATGCATTTGCATCAGCTTCATTTCCTTGCTTATGGTGATGTGTTCCCTCTCCTGCAGTGTTTGCAATCTTTTATTTATGAGCGCTAAGCCCCGGCCAGCTAATCCATGTTTGTTATTAGACTTGTGTATTTTTAACCTTTTTGTTACTAGCATGTGGTTAATTCCTCATTCATAGCACACGCCTGCACATTTAGCGAGCTGCAATACAGCTTGATAAGATATTGCTCATGAAACAAATGTGCACTTTGTATGCGTTCTGTATTTATTATGCGGTTAGGCCTATTATTCTTGGCTTGGATTTTTTTTACATTCTTATTTTGGTTGAGTTGCAAAAACCACTTGTGCCATAGTGTTGGCGATGGTGGCGAGGCAAACCACTAGCTATTTCTTTATACTAGTGTATTTTATTTCCTGTCGGTGTGTTGAGGGAGGTATACTGGAAATAACAATTGTGTCAGCAAATCCAAAGCTCTCATGCTTGGCCACTTGTGTTGCTTGGGAAGACAAATTACAATACTGGTAGCAAGAAATGTAATGTGTGTGTGTGTGTGTATGTGTAACATAAGATAAGTTGTAATGTTTTACACACTGCTTTAGAGACATGTCTCTGCATCCTTCTATATATGACAGAGAGGGCGTTGTAGGCAGTGCTGTACTATTAACTGTTTAGGAAAGATACAAAGCTGGTACCAGTGTACCACCTAATACACCATTCATTCAACGTTTACATGCAGTTTGAGTATTAGCCATTATGTCCTCTCTTTAAGCCAATATAAAACAGGAATCAAATCAAATAGTGACATTAGGCATGGGACAATATGAAAAATGTATATTATAGATTATATTAACTCTTAAAATGGCACTAAAACATGCTGGAATTACTTTAATCTTAAATTTAGCTAAGAAACAATAATTTGTATTATCATGATACATACATTTGTTTAGTATGATTCTTTGTTTTTAAACCAGTATTTCAACATATTTATCTTTATGTGGGGGATGCAATAGACAAGCTTGACTGGAAAGATGCAGGCTAATAAATCAATTAGTAAATAAATACAATTGGCCTGCACAAGTGTGCTAGACAGCTTTTTCAAGTCACTTGTGAAAATAATCATACTTAAGTGAGGATATTCAAGATTATCACGATAATGGACATTCACCACCATACGGTTATCGTCAGTATTTTTATCGCGATATTATCATATATAATGGTGCGACCAATAGGGGTCAGATGTGTACTTTAAGGGTGCAGTTAATAGGACGACCTATAGGGGTCAGATGTGTACAATAAGGGTGCAGTTAATAGGACGACCTATAGGGGTCAGATGCATACATTAAGGGTGTAGTTAATAGGACGACCAATAGGGGTCAGATGTGTACCCTAAGAGTGTAGTTAATAGGATGACCAATAGGGGTTAGTTGTGTACACTAAGGGTGTAGTTAATAGGACAACCAATAAGGGTCAGGGTTCATTTTGGTTTGGCTGATGTGAGAAAACACACTGCAAAATCGTCAGTTTACACATCCTGTTTGCACAGCAGACATATGCTGGCCTCCTAGGGGACAGGTGTGTGTGTGTGTGTGTGTGTCAGTGCCAGTATGTGGGTGGGGTGGGTTGGTTTGTGTGTGTGTGTGTGTGGGAATGAGTTGGATAAGGCAACTGGGAGTGGGGAGGGAGGGGGAGTCTGGATATTTTTTGCCTTCATTGCAGAACAAGCGGTCATGCTTGGGGCTAGCTACTGTATCTCGCCTGCAAACGGCACTCGTTCATGCAAACCAATACACTGCCATGCAAACCAAATGCATTCTACAGAAATACTATTTACCTGAATCTGTGTGTATTGACTGTCTACATAAGTGGACACTAAAGGCTGATTATGCCTCTGCACGGTGCCTACGCCGTCGTGACTATATTCTACTTCTGCGCTGGTTTGTCGGACGCGCGGTCCTGTGCGCGTTGACTGCGTATGCGAAGCCCAAATGCCCAGAAGAACCATGTCTTGATTAGGCTCCTGAAATGGAACACATAATAGTGTGTAAACGTTTTGGAATGTGCTTATACAAATAATTTATTTCCAGAAACTGTAGTTACGCCAACATTGATCACAGGAAACAACTTGTGTTGTTTCAACATCAACTGGAAAACATAGTTTCTGTTAAACTGCCCCTGAAACATCGTAATTGATTGTATGCCATTGCGACCCTGCAGGTAGCTATGGATACTGCTTGTGTTGACTGACCAAACTGACGTTGACCTTTACGGCGGATCGTGTAGTGTGTAATGTGTTGTGTGTGTACAGTGTCAATGTCACAGTGTACCCTGTTACCTGCATAATGTCTGTTCTTAATTTCTTATTTAAATTCTCTGCTGTGTGTGACGGCTCATTTGTCAGTTCGGCCGTTCTGCTATCTACTTAGAGCCAGATGTCCGAGTGCCTTGAAGCATTTATCACCAACCCCCCCTCCCCCCCACTTTTCTTCTCTTTGGTATACCAGTAAAGTCTGTCTGTCAGAACAAGCTGCCTAGACGGGCTACACTAGCAGCTGGTACGCTAGCACCTGCTAGCTAGCGCATGATAAAGCAGCAGACACTTGGCACTTTGTGACTTTCAGTTTTAAACAGAAGTTCCTCTTGGTTTTACACACACCGGTTGAATGCATACTACTACGACTGGGCTTACCTGCGTAGAGGAACACATGTTCCTCTACTCTGAACAGATGTTATCCATGAGAGATATTTCAAATGTCCTTTTTTACAGGACTTACAGGAAATTAGAAGCTTGTATTTCAAAGTAAAGCAACAATTAACAAAGGTAGCCTGTCTTTAAATATCATTCAAGAGTACTACAATGGACATATTTCCTGTCCCTCAGTGATGATGTCATGCAATATGTACCGGTCAGATGGTTTTGCTTGGATGGTTTTCCAGACTGAACTTTTGATGGCCGACCTTGGTGTCTTTACAGATTATGAAAACTATTTTGGGCGCGGAGCTTCTGACAGAGCATTTGAAGGGATGTTGAGTTCAAAAGTTGAAATATCAACAAATGTTCTTCAGCAGTGCTTGCTTCCGGTGTGTTTGTGTGTGTGTGTGCGTGCGTGCGTGCTGCGTGTGCGTGTGCGCACATGCATATTCACCTGGTTTCACTTTGGCTTCAGTGATAAGGAAAGCTGTGGGGTATGCTCATAGAACTATATGCATAGGGTACTACACACGCACACAGTGGTTGAATGACATCACCTGGAGATTGACATGGCTAATGTTGCTAATGTTGCTATTGGGGCTGGGCGATATACGATATATATCGTTATATCGGAATTTTTTCAAAAGAGATCTAAAATTTGACAATATCGTTTATATCGATATAGTTATATTATACATTTATTCATGACCTTTTCAATTTGTTGGTCTCTCCCTCCATGCCTGCACTTAGTGCGTTCAGAGTGTCAAAGGGGCGGAGACACCAGAGAAACCTCACATGTCAATTAATGTCGCTAAAAATAAAAAATGTCACATTTCCGTCAGGTTTCCTGTTTTTTTTTTCTCTATGCCTGGAGGATTTAGCCCACTTTACAGAAAATACCAATATATATATCGTGTATCGGTATTCAACCTAAATATATCGGGATATATTTTTTTGGTCCATATCGCCCAGCCCTATCCCCTGGAGGTCTTGTCTGTACTCTCCCTTTGAGCGGTCTCCTCGGCCCACACCAGGTGTAGCGTTGCAGGGTGTTCTGCTACGCCTGCCTGCCTGCTTGCCTGCTGCCCATATCTGCAGTCTCTGCATTGTGGATGATATTACATGGCGGTGGCGGTGAAGAGTGATTGCTTCCACAGTGTCTCTGGCTTTAGGGACACTTGGGACGATGTAACTGTTTGTCTTTCTTTTGTGTTTCTTCCCTGGGGACGGCAAAACCCTAGCCCGCTGGCTACACGTTTGTGTGTGTGTGTGTGTGTGTGATGGGCATTGTACATTTATGGGTTAATTACAGTTATCTTCTGGACACAAGATGCAAAAGGTGCATTTGTCATTTCTTTGTAATGCACGTTTTCATAGTTGTGTTCTACCTCTGTGGCATAAATGACATGGCGTGTATTGACCTGAGTCTGTCTTTTCCACCAATTTGTGTCTTGTGTCCCACAGGAGACTCTACAGCAGCTGGTGATGATGCCTTTGCCCAATGTGCTGGTGCTAGGACGCGATCCTCTCTCCCGTATGTATTGGTCCACCCCCCCTCCCGTCTCCCAGCCCCATTTATTAGCCTAAAGTGTTAAATTCATTCTGCCATTTTGTAGTTAACCCTTGACTCCTAGCGGCCAGATGTGTTATTCAATACGCCTGTGTGTGACTTGTAGCCAATTAGTGGCTCTTCTAGTGTTGCTGCGTCATGAGAACACCACTCGATCACTGCCTATAGCCTGGGCTATGGGTCCCAGGCATGGGAGGGTCGTTCATATTGTGGTGTGACCTTGGCAAAGCCCCGATCACATGTGTGTGTGTGTGTATATACTGTTGAGAATAAAACATTCTAAGCAGCCTGGCCGTTAACCCTATGGATGAAGGGAAATGCTCACCGCTCTGCCATATCATGCCACACGTACGGGTCGAGTTCTAACCAAGCGGGAACCTCCGGTGCTGAGAAATAACCTTTCTCCAGTCAGTGCCATGTTACCAGTGACACTAGTTTCTAACTGGAGTTGGTCCCCGGGCGCTGCACAGCAGCTTCCCGCTGTTCCCTTGAAGGATGGGTTAAATGCAGAGGATACATTTCGCTACATGCATTTATATGTGACGATAAAAAGCACAGTAAAAAGTAGCTTTACGTTACGTGGTGCTGATGAACTGAGGCTGAGGCCATAATGACAACATCCATCTGAACTTATCGTGTAGTATGCGGAAAGGTTGGCGAGTTCCTCCTGAACGACGCCACATGGCATTCGTCTGCATTCCTCAGAACTCCATATGCCCTTCGTGTCCTAGTTGGCACATAATAAGTCAGAGAGATAAGTCGTAGTAACAGCGGATCTGGCTCTGTGCCTGCCAGCTGAAAGTTGTTGGCCATGTGGGTTTTATTATTGCATTATGGAGCTCTGTGTGTGTGTGTGTGTGTGTGGTTGTTTCTAGTTGGGTTGGGGGGTTAAACACAGAACACACAGTAGTACCCTGAGGCTGAGATTCAACCTAGTCTGCCTGCTGTGTGTATGTACACAGTGAAATAACACATCTCCCTTGTTCAGTTCATATGTTGTTGGCCTGTAATGTTGTTCAGTGCGGATTGTGAGTTCTGGTTAGATGTCACAGTGCCATTACAGATGTATTATAATTTAATTTATTTGATTAGTGGTACTCATGGGATCCATGTGAATGTTTCGTTTGGGATCATTAAGCTCTTGGAGAGATGCATATCTTTTTGTTTGTGTGTGGGGGGAGAATGTCACAAAGTACTAGTTCTGACTCGTGGTTTGCTGTGCCAATGTCAGTATGCTGACACTGTTTTATTAGCCTATTGAATGGGATGTTTAATATCAGCACGATGTACAATGAAATTAGTGCTATGTAATTTAATTGTAACTTAATTCATACCAACTGCCAGAGAGAGCTGTGCTCCCCTGATAGCTTGCACAAAGGCAGATTGACAGCTACTTTAAATGTTTTATGAATGAACAAAGCCTGAAGCTTTGTTGGAAAATTGTGTGTCTGATAAAATATAAATATATTTTAAACTAATTAATATTAAATATAACTTATTATATTCAATTATCTCATACTTGTTGAACTTGTGCCGGTTGAAGTGTTCCTTGTCAATGTGTAAATAATTGGTAAGAAAATGTGACTTGACACAAGCAGGGATGTTCATAACGACTAATTTTGTTTAAACGAAAATTTGAAAGTAAAGTAAAACTAGTCTAAAGGTAAGAAAACACTCAGAAAACAGTCAAACTGTATCACAGTCTATAAGGCTAAATATGTGCATGTCGGTCCCTACAGTTTCTCCACAATGAAAGCGTTGAATCCAATGCGCTCCCAACTTACAGCGTTTCGAGTGCAGACAGGGAGAGACTGACTGACCCAGTGAACAAGAAAATGTACCTACTACTTTCAAAAATGAAAAATGTAATAAGTTTAACCGACTAGTATTTCTGGTGCCTATTAGCGAGGCTGGAAATGTTTAATCATGTAATAGGGCTGTCCCGAATACCATTTTACGGGTTTTAAATACTTGATGGTATTTCCGAACGAGTATTCGAATACTCTTTCTCAAAAACACCATTAAAAACACTCAACTATAATGAAGAAGTATAACAGAAGTAATATTTGATTCCTAGCTTCAGTGAGCACACATGTAAACATAGCCATGCGCTCAAAATGGCTATGTTGATTGACACATTTTGCTAGTTTATCGCTCTGTGCGTGTTGCTGAGAAAAAAATCTGGTATTTCTACACAGCCCTGGCTCCGTAAATAGGAACGCAAGCCAAGTGGCGAACATGGCTCACAACGATGCCTTTTGCTTTGCAATGTGTTTCAATGTGGGGGACTGAGCTTCTGAGGGAGTTTGTTTTGAATTGAAGTCGAAGTTAGCAAGCGTTCTCGGGAATGACTAACGCTTCAATTATAATAACTCCCTCATATGAACATATGAATGTACATATGAATCAATTAGAATGTTCTTCTCACGTGAGTGTAAGTTTTAATGGATACACACAGTCATAGACGTGTTACAGCTGGACAATGGCTATGCAGGAAGCTGACTCTACGCTGTCCTCTTGACCTCATCTTTCCTGCCAGGAGGAGGGAGGGATATAGTTGGTTAGAAAGAAGGGTTTGAAGGGAAGAAGGAACTGTCCATGCCCTGATGATGGTGGTGATTATTATGATGACATCACATGGAACAAAGGAAGGAAGGATGGGTTGATGGAGTTGCAGGGAATAGCCGGATGGATACAGGGGTGTGTGAGAGGAGTGCTGGGGAGAGGACGAGGAGGGGGTAAGTTAGCGTATGCTAGCAAGGGAGGTAGCTCTACTTTTGGGTACGCTATGCATCGCTGCGATAAGGAAAGTCTGCTGCAGATAATTAAGACATTTACATATTTCTATTAATCGCTTCAGTTCTGCGGGGTCTTTTCTTCCATTCTTCTATGCTTGTTTTTCTTTTTTCTTTTTCTTCTCTATTGTAGTTTTCTGTCTACCGTACCTCGTTCTTTCACTTGCCTCTCCCCCTCACGCTCGTTTAAATTATTCATCCCAAGGATTCCTTATCTTCGCTGCGTTGCTCCACTCGATTTGTCCAGCTAAATCCCTCATCTCAGCAGACTGTGTTCCATTGGTTCCATTAGAGAGCTGGTAAGCCCTGCCGCCCCCAGGGAGAAGAGGCTTTATCAAATCCTAGCTCACCTTCACATCTTAAAATAAAAAAAAATGCTTAGCTTTTCGTTTTAGTCGCGTATGTCGGGCTGTTGAGGTGTTGACATGAGTGTATCCAGTAGTCTGTTGGGTGTTTAATTCCAAAATATTTGGAGGAAAAAAAGCCTTCATTTGGCTGTTTTTAATAATACCTTGCTTGCTTCATTGAAATTCATAGTTATGCTGGAAGCTGCCCAATCTTTTTTAGGCATGTTTATTTAAATCTTGTAGCATGTGTATTTAGAAGCTTTAAGTGTGACTTTGCCAATTCAAAAGTCTACATATATGGCGTTTTGCATAAAATTATTCAGCAGAGAGAGACTTTTTTCATAACATTTGATTATATTTCTTCCCACCCTGTAAAAGCTTCAATGATTCCTGTTTCTATAAAGGAAAGGAACATTTTATTTCTTTCTGGTTCAGTTTTTGATTAGCAGTGCGTTAGAATGTTCCAGCCAGTAATATTCTGTTCTTGTGTGGTTAATGCCGCTAATGCTCATTGGCTCATTAGCATGAGATGGTAAACAGACCACACTAAACTGAGATTGTAAACGTGTCCTCCGTCCGTCGCTAATCTGGATTTATTATTGTTATTTTTAGAGTCACAGTTACCACTCACTCACTACCCCCAACATGCGCTGGCTTTATGGCACAGGCTCAGATCCAAGTAAATGAAATAGATGACATTTTATACAGTGCTTTTCTAACCTTCCGGCCACTCAAAGCGCTGTACAGTATAGCCTTACATTCACACATGTGACCACCGGGAGCATTTAGTGTTAGGTGTCTTGCTCAAGGACACCTCGACACTTGGGTGTGAGAGGTTAACAGGGTTCCAACCAGCGTCTTCTAGATCACCTGTCACCCCGCTCTACCCACTGCACCACTGTCGGCCGTCTAGAACAGAAACGCAACACAGTTAATGACACTGGCACCCCACCCCACACACGCCCCGCACAAACCTTACCGTTCACTGGGTCAGATACATTAACAACCCCCCTTCCTTCCTCCCTCCCTCACACACACACACACACCAACTGGTTTACAATTGCTCAGCCCCTAATCCAGCAGATGAGGTCAGGCCCAACAGGCATGTTTGCAGCTGTTTTGTGTGTGTCATCATTTTCAGTATGCCCCGACATACGGGGGAATTCACCCCGTCACACGAGGCTATACTAAATGATCATCTGTTTGGTTGTTCTACTTGGTCCTATCTCTTTTCACCAAGGTTGGTGTCCCGTTGCTTGAGTGATTGCTTCCTGTTCCTTGCCAGCATTACCTATCAGGGTTTAATGTAAACCTCTCCCTACAGAACAAGGGCTGGATGAAATGAAGAAGCTGTTGCTGCTACTATTGGGCTGTGCTGTCCAGGTGAGCGTTTCCTTACTAAAAAGTAGGGATGCACCGATTTATCGGCCACATATCTGTATCGGACGATATATATCCACCGTACATTGGTAACGGCCAATATATCAGGCTTGTTGACAGTTATCGGATAATAAGCTGACATTCACGATGGCAGTGGTCGATGCGTATGATCTGTTGTGTTGCATCTATTTTGCATCGGCCAAATGCTAAATTGGAGAAGATCTGATGGGTGGTACTATGATAACACCCATAACTGGCTGGACGCGACTGGCATGATGTTAGACGCAACGGGTACTGTGCACACGTGGTTTGTTTTCAAATAACAGTAATAGAAAATGTGTGTGGGACCATGTGGGAGTATTTTACCAACATTGTTATTAGCTGTTGGCCAAAATTAATCTTTTAAACATCTGTATCGGCCCAGAGTTTCACAATTGGTGCGTCCATATTAAAAACACTGACTGGTGGTAGCCTGTCTTGAGTGGACTTTTGCCCTTCGTTACTAAATTAGCAGTTCACCATGTCATGCTGCTTTTTAAGGAGCTGATTTGATTGGCCATAATTGAAGCCAGCCCCCACCACTCCTACTGGTGATTTAATCACTCTTATCGCCACCAGTTAATGGCCACGTATCCCAAAACTTGCGATTCCTGGAAACTAGGACCCATGGCGCTTTGACTGGTCCTACTTGACAATTGTGCATCTTGTTAACCAGTTAGCTTGACTATTCAGCATCTTGTTAACCAGTTAACGTGACTATTCAGCATCTTGTTAAGCAGTTAATGTGACTATTCAGCATTTTGTTAACCAGTTAACGTGACTATTCAGCATCTTGTTACCCAATTAACGTGACTATTCAGCATCTTGTTAAGCAGTTAACGTGACTATTCAGCATCTTGTCTCAGCATGTGCCCTCATCCCGGTTAACTGTGTGTGTGTGTCTGTTTGTCTGGCATACCACTCTCTGTTCCCAGTGTGAGACAAAAGAAGAGTATATTGATCGTATACAGACTCTGGACTTTGACACCCAAGCTGCGATAGCATCTCACATTCAAGAGGTAATGCTTCACTTGAAGTGCTCATATGTCTTTCTGCCACTAGAGGTCACAAAAGAGCCCACTAGCATCTAGACCAAAACAAACAGCTTCTTGGGCCACACATAACGTGCATGCACTGCCTTGAAAACAAAGAGCAGGAGCTATGACACAGAGGGAGTGTGATACTGTATCTTTACATAGGTTTTATAATGTTTAATGTTATATTTATAATGGTCAAGAGAACAAATGTGAGGATTTGTGTTGTGTGGGGTCATCTAGGGACATATGGTAAAACTACAGTGTTGTTTTGTTGTCAACCGTGTTATTGAGCCGGTAATGTTGGTGTGTGTGCGTGTGTGTGGGTGTAGGTGACCCACAACCAGGACAATGTGGTGGACCTGCAGTGGCTAGAGGGCGGAGAGGTTTCCCCAGAGGACGCGGATGAAATCTCCAGGAACCTGGCCTTCCACCTCAAGCGCCTGGTGGACGAGAGGGACACGCAGTTTGAGGTAGGGTGTGTGTGTGTGTGTGTGTGTGTGGGTCCGCTATAGTTAGGTTTATAAATCCACCAATCAGATATGGGAGAGAGAGGGGGGAGAGAGAGAGAGAGAGAGGGGGGAGGGGGGGGGAGGGAGAGAGAGAGGGGGATGGAGAGAGAGGGAGAGAGCGCATTAAATCCTCTTTACTGAGTGTTTATGGGTCATCGTCTCACGCACAGCTGTGTGGCAGCGTCGAGATGAACAAAAACGGTGTGCTCTGTAAATGTGGAAAGTTTTCCTTTTTTATAGTTGCCACAAGAGAACTGCCCCAGGAAGGAAGGGGTGAGACCGTTAACGGCCTCCTGGATTGTGTGTGTGGTGTGCAAACGTTGTACGCACCATTAGCATGTGATCCAGCCGTAGGGCACAGATTTCCATTGATAATAGTGTGTGTTTGTTGTGTTTCAGGGGGTCTAATGGCCTCCAGAGCATCATGGAATAGTCCAGCCGTTCACAATTAAAGTCCCATTTCCTCTTAACGGGGTACTGAATAGTGAAGGGTGTGTGTGTGTGTGTGTTGTGAGTGAGCTTTGTCTAGGATGTTATGTTTGGTTCAGCACAGGTCTAATGGTCAAATCAATGTCTGATTCTATCTGACTTCTCTTCAGTTCAGGTAAATGTGTAATGTCATGGCAACGGCCAAACCACTCTGTCTACACGTCTCTGGTAAACTGCCGCGTGTTGTTCATCGTCGATTCACACAACTCAACAAATACTGTATTGTGTACCGTGTGGAGGACTCAAGCCCAAGGCTCCCTTCCTGCAGTGTGAAAAGCTAAAAGTAGCTTGAAGTCTGGAGTCGTGTAGCCTAGATGTGAGATCTGTGACGAGCCCCTGCAGTGGTGCCCTGTATTACTTTTCACCAGCGAGCTTACTGGTGCTCACTGGAAGAAAAGAGGTACCTGTTGGCGCAGAAGGGAGGTGCCAGAGGTGTGTTCAGATTTGGCCAGCTGAGGCAACTGTTTGCGGCGAACGCATTTGCTTTTTTTTTTTGTTGTTAACAAACCCTTACACACTGGTTGATTTCAACTGTAACTTTTCAAATCCAGTTAATCAATCAAACATTACAAGAATAATAATAATAATAAATATACAATATTTGTATTATTTTTTCAGTGTTATGTAACATGAATTAATTACATTATTACTAAAATTGTAATTTTGTGTTATCAACAGCCGTTTCATTCCCAGTGTGCTGACCTGACTGTGCAGTCTCCCCCCGTCTCCCCCCCCGTCTCCCCAGACCATAGTGGAGCTCACCCAGGAGAGGGACTGCATCCAGCTGTCTCCCCTGGCTCCCCCCTGCGCCGGTCAGTCTCCCGGGGACTCTCCCAGCATGAGGAGGACCGACAGCAGGCAGCACCTGTCGGTGGAGCTGGCCGACGCCAAGGCCAAGATCAGACGGCTGCGGCAGGAGCTGTGAGTGACCCTTACCCTTACTTGCATGATCTGACTGGCGTCTGGCTCAGTAAGCACGCTCATTCGCCACAACAGGACGTAAATAAAAGAGAGAGAAAGTGCTGCGTCAATTGAGTAAAAATATTTTTAACGCGTTAACCATTTCAAATGAATCGCAGATATTAACACGTTAACGCTCCCAGCCCTACCATTAAATAAAACGAATGTTGCATTGTTCTTTTAATGTTTTCCGCGTACATTTGAAATGGGACGGAAGGAGATTGTAAGCTAATAGACTGCGCGTGCTTCCACACAGCCCTGGCTTCGTAAATGGGAACACAAACAAAGTGGGGAAACACCGCACATTAAAAACAATGCCCTAGCCTATGCAATGCATTTCCAATGTGTGGTGTGGCGCTTCTGAGGGGGAGCACTCTACTGCACTGAAGGGGGAGGGGTTCAGCTTTTTAGTTCTAAGTTAGCGAGCGTTCTTGAGAATGACTTACTTAACCTTTGTGTCTATATATAAACAACAGATTAGACGGCTGTTTCTTATTTTATTTGTCTGCTTACTTTTGAAGGCTCTTAAGGCTGTAGGTACATTATTCTGCATGTCATGGTGCATGGATATTAGCTGTAGTATCTAGGTTTTCAATAGCAGTTGTTGGACAGAATCAATATACAACACTCTAGTCTGTTCACAGGTGTGTCATATTAAATGACAGCAGGTGTAGCTCCAACTGTGGGTTGATTATTTGGCTACCGTATGTGCTAGTGAATCAACAGCTATATTGTCAATGCTGGTGCAAAAGAAAACCTAAATGACAGTTTGTTGTTATGAACTACACATGATAGTCCTCTGTCACAATGGTACATCACCACATAGCTACATATCCAAACATGCATGTAACATGGGGAAAATGCCTTGGCCTGAACTGAAAATAAAGTCGTATATGATTTTAAATGCTGAGTTTGCTTTAACCCAAGTGGGCTATAGAGATAAATTGCTAATGGAATAAACAATGGTGTGACACTGCACAGAGGAACAATGTTGAAAACAGAAAAGCATTTCCTGTTCGTTAATAGCAGTGGCGTTGTCTCTGTTGCTCACAGGAGACTGTGCCACTGTGGCAAAGCAAACATACCTGAGCAAGACCTTTCCTGGTTACTGTATCTCTGAATAATAGAAGTTCCTCTTTAAAGTGCCATTACATTAGCACAAATTGAGTTGCCTCTCGCAGACATCTCTTCGTTCCATGGGGGAAGCATTTAAATAGCGCTCAGTAATATCTGACTGGCATCAAGAGGGCTGACATTAAAGAGCCTTAAGTGCATTTACTGTTTCCCTTTATGTTGTTGGAGGAAATGTTACACGGACCTAGGTGCATTCAAGTAAAACGCATTACATCGTATTAGGCCATACAGACTTGTCCTGAGAACATATGGATGAATCCTTCTGAGCTGGAGATAAGGTTGTACGTACATTCACAGCATTTGCAGTAGCAGATTTGATCCAAAGGGACTTATATTAGCAGTGGGGTATCTTGATGGATCATATACCAGTTGTCGTAAGCAAATATTCTATTAAAATATAATTTAGTCCTCAAATGTGCTTAATCTTCCATGAGCTGATCATAACAGAGTAGGAAAGATAATTATTTTATTTTATATGGATATACATACTGTTGGGTTTTAACTAGGATACACTGCAAAAATGCAGATGTAGGCAAATGTATGGTAAATGCAAAATGTTTAGTTTTAAGGTTGCTTATGCCTAAAACAAGTTAATATGGCTGCCAGTGCAGTACATGAGTTTCACTTGATAATATCTCTTAAAGGTGTAGTCAGCAATTGCAAGCTAATTTAAGACAATACACTTTTTGTCAAATTCACCAAATATCTCCTCTCTTTTTGCTATCTTACTGTTCTCGAAGTCAGCGTTCTGGAGAATGACTGACTAATCCTTCTTCCTAAAATTAAACAAACCAAATGCACATTTACTGTTAAGTTACTCGATAAGCCATTAAAATACTATAAACATGTCCCACTAGATTAAAACATTTTTTTTTTTAAACCCAATTAACACACTGTAGTAGATATACAGTTTTTTCTTTTCTTGTCTTAATTTCTCTCTTGTCTTAATATTTTTCTGTTGCTATTTAATGAAATTGTGTATATCGGTAGTGTGGTACTGTGGAGTTGAGGAGCAGGGTGGAGTTGATGTGGTTCTCCATTACCACAAGACATTCCCACAAAATCACTGTATCACTCATACCGCCATTGCTGTGCAGCATGTTATACTGTAGTGCTGCTGCTCATGCAGTTCTCAGGTTCAGAAGCTGTCTTGTTTTGTCCTTTGCCCTGGAAACAAATCCAGAGGCGGTGTGGGAGAAACCTGTGAAAAAGCAGATGCCGAGATGATTCTTTTCCTATGCGTTCCCGAGGCGTTGTTTACTCGTTGCTGTGGTGATTCAGCCTGTGGGATCCAATGTGACGATCATGTGAAGCGGGGGAAATGGTTGGAGCAGGGCCTTTTTAGTGGCCGACTTCTCAGAAGGTTGATAAAGGCTCTGGTTTTATTGGCCCTGGTTATTTGACCGCAGTTCTTCTCCTTACTGAAATAAGGCCCGTGTGTTTTGCAGCCTTTGTCAGTTGACGGGTTGGATAGCGGGAGGTTGTTTGCATCTGTTTGTTCAGTGGTCTGTTTGTACTCGGTCATGTGCACGTTTGTGCAAGTGTCTGCGTCACACATTTGTTGAGTGCATGTGAGAGTTGAGGTCATGTGGGGTGGGGGGGGTCTGCGTTCCCATAGTGAACTACTGTTGGTCAAATTGGCTGATGTATATAAAAGTATATAACAGAATATTTAAAGGAAGTATTTTCAGATAATCATTGTCATTTTTATTTTAGACTACAAGCTTTTGTTCCTATTTTTATTTATTTTTTATTATCATTATCCTTTGCTGATTTAAAAATATTTGTTTTATTTTTGCAGTAATTTGCAATATTCCACAAATGCATTCTAATATATCGTACATTATGATAGCAGGGGAGTATACATATGATTTGACCTTCTTAAAGATCAAATGCTATTTATCTTAGGCCTATTTCTTTACATGTATATTTACATCTAATGTGTTGATTTAGCTTACCGTGTTCAGTGTAATCCTCTCAGTATTCAGGTTTTCCTGTGCATTCGTGTGATACAGGTGATAATGTGATGCTTGGCCATTGGCTGGCAAGTCAATGAAGGAGCAAACATCACAATGAATACATTAGCGTATGCATGTGCTCACAATGTATGCAAATTACATACGTGGGTACTGGGTTTGTAGGAGGAGAGGGAGATCGGGCGAGAGACACTGGTACAGACAGACAAATAAATGTGCTGCAACGAGGGAGTATGTTATAATGGGGAACGTGGTGAAATGCACCAAATTGCACCAAAATGCAAGCCTGGTGTTACCAGGCTCCATCGGGAGGTGTTAACAGCTGTTACCTCCTTCTGGGCGTAGACCGCGAGTTAATGTTATCGCTATTGGACTAGCGTTTAACCATTCGGCATTGTTGCTACAACTGTTCTGATCGCCTCATCTAGCTCTACCACCATTTAGAAACCGCAGCGTCACCTCACTAGCTCGCCCTGATTGGACCGCCAGCAGGGTGGCTGTGCGAACGCTAACGCCAACAAGGTTTCCGCACGGTAACCTCAGCGAACACAGTCGAGCTGAGAGCAGTAGCTGGGCGGAGCCAGGCTTCCCTAATGCACCAGAACACACACCCACACACACACACAGAGACAGACACACGCGCACCACAGGCTATCACAAGCTCACACACACACATCACAGGCTATCATATGTGCAGTGTTCAGTAGCACACATTCAGGCATACGAGCGTACGCACACACACACACACACACACACGCACACACACACATACACACACACACACACACACACACACACAGAGCACCCCTGGAATGCCAGACCCTTTTCTTCAAAGTAGCTGACACAACCCCCCTCTCCCATGGTGGCTACACAACGTGTACACACACGCACACACACACACACACACACACACACACACACACACACACGCACTCTTCCTTTCTCTCCTTCTCCTGTCACGCAAACAAGGGAGAGCTCAAGTGCAGGCGTGTCCCAACTCATGACACATCTGTATTTAAACTAATGATAGAGTGGAACTTCAGATGACATGATACAACAGCGTTGCTATCAGAAATATGGCGTGCGCTCACCGAGAGATGTTTGTGGTGGATTTGCCCCCATTGTTTGTGTGGTGTGTGTGTGTGTGGTGTGTGCGGGTGGTGGATTAAGAGCGCCTCTCACCTTAACCAGATGACATCTAAATACACACACACCCAAACCCACAACCTTTCATTCTCCCTCATTCCCCATCCCTGTTACAGATGTTATCTGGTTGTAGGTGAATACACCAAATATAGTCGAGGCTGTCAGTTAGACATTTGCATACCTTTGAAACTGATCCCAGGCTCAAGATAATATAGCGTGGTGCATTTGCTTGTTTATATATTCATATGCTTTTTTTGCGCTATATTCTTAGTTTCCCCACTGTGGCCTCTGATTTATGTTCTTCACGAAGACAATATTTACCAATAGTCTTACATGGGGAAGACATTGTAGCCTTGGTTTCTGCAATATAAGCAGAAACAAGCTGGAAACAATTGAATAAAAACTTGATTTGGCAGTGATGAAAATGAGGAAAGTGGCTGTATTCTTTCCCCGAGTAAAAATAAATGTGTTTTTTTTTTTTGTGTTACACCTAAACCTAAGTATGATTATGCTAGCTAAGTTTAAAATTTATAGGAATCAAAGGTAAAGCTACTGTCTTCAATTACAAATAAATGTATTATATTAATTCAATTTTGAGTAAATTTCACACATTATAAAATATAATCTACCAGGATTAGTCATTGGCATCCAACTACTCTATTTTATTTCTGTATTATATTTGTAACCATGCTTTTATTCCTGTTTTTCAGCGAAGAGAAGAGCGAGCAGCTAATGGACACCAGGCAAGAGCTTGATAACATAGAGGCTGAGCTAAAGAGGCTTCAACAGGAGGTAGCAATGCACACGCACACATGTGCACACACACGCACACACACACCATAGACGCGCACGCATGCACGCACACACACACAGACACTCACACCACAGACGCTCACACCACAGACGCACACCCTGCAGTAGGGGTGCACGATATTGATCAAATGTGTTATTGCGATATTGATCATGAAAATTGCAATATCGATATTAATTTCGATATTTTAAAATCACAAAGGTTATGGGAAAA
>JAODUK010057804.1:0-18146 GCA_027564635.1 Typhlichthys eigenmanni
GGTCATTTCGATGGCGTGGGGGGTTGTTTATAGCTAGCCATGGTAGGGACCACACTGGCGTGATACATTCCTTAGCTTATCTGTTCTTCATATCTGGAACGGGGGTGTGTGCGTGTGTGTGCGTGTGTGTGTGTGAGAGGCTCCTTTAAGAGCTGGGTGTCCAGGGTCCAACTGGAGAGAAGGTTTGGTGGACACTTATACACCATTCAATGTTTCAAACCTTAATAATCCACAGCATGAATTATCAATGGGGCGTGGTTCGGATGCTGGATCACTACATAGGCAAGCGGCCAGACTTGCTATAGCCTCCAAGCGTTTTATTTCAGGAGGTCGCTATCTCAATGAATGGGGAGAGAGACGTAATTGCACCTTCAATGGCCCCCTGGACATAAACACTGCATGTATATAATCACCAATCAAAACTGACTTTTTTTTTTAAATAAAATGTAAAACACTTAAGGTTGGACTGCATGTGCAACTGTGCACTTGCGTCAATGCAGCCATGCGATTGCTTTATTCATTCAGAATTCTTTAAGCAGCCTGTTTTTGTGATGTTTCTGGTCTACACACACAAAACACATGTTCTCAACACAGATTTAAGTTGTATGTATGTATGTATGTATGTATGTATCCTTGTATTTTATTTTAACTAGGTGAAATCACTTAAATTATTTACAATGAAGGCCTAGCAAGAGACCCATTTCTCTTGCGGGAAAGGGAATTGGAGAGTAATAGTAGTAGTAGTAACACATGATGACTAAATCATGTATTTATTAATGATGACTATGCGTAAATACATGATTAAAAGGCAATGTACACCATACCGTTCGTCTCTGCTGTCATCCACAGGGAACGCCATGGTGTTTAAGCCCTCTCCAATGACTCCCATGACTGCTGTCATTCTGGCTGAGATCTACCAGGAGGCCGGCATGCCTGAGGGGCTCTTCAATGTGGTCCAAGGTGGCGCAGAGACCGGAACCCTACTCTGCCACCACCCCATGGTGGCCAAAGTCTCCTTCACGGGCAGCGTTCCAACGGGCAAAAAGGTGTAGACCGAAATTACGTGTCCTAATATATCTCGTCATTGTATCTGTTAACAATCTGCTCTCGCTAAGAGACTAAAACATGGTCCTTGTACACAATAATATTGACACGTTGTGCAATATCATATCGAAAATGTTGCAGGAGGTATGAAATGTTGCTTTTATTTGATGGAGATGCGTCCGTTGGCTGTGTGGCTTAGTTGTGTTCATTTTAGACAGGAAAGTAAGAGGTTGCTGAGGAAGACAACGTCACAGTGGAGATCGAAGAGGAAACATTAGTGGTGAAAAGGAATGCCTCCTCTGTAGCTTAGAATTACTGTCGCTTGCCAGTCCAATGTCAGTTGAAAACATTGTTTTTGATATTAATGTAATTGATGCATTCTCCCACAACGTTTTTTGTATTTACTTAGGTTTACAAATATCGAAATTAATATCTATTGCCGTTCTCATGATCGATATCGCAATGTCACGTTTGGTCAATATTGTGCAACCCTACTGTTTAACCAGGTCATGGAGATGTCCGCTAAAAGCGTGAAGCATGTTACCTTGGAGATGGGGGGCAAATCTCCTCTTATCATCTTCAAGGACTGCGAGCTGGAGAACGCGATTAAAGGAGCGCTCATGGCAAACTTCCTCACTCAGGGACAGGTGAGGCAATGTGATTCTTACACTTCTACAGTGTCCTTTTGTGTCTTTATGGAATCTGCAAGAATCTGTACAACCATCTTTTTATCAAGAAAGGTTTGATTGTGGTTTTAAAAATCTCAAAATGCACAGGTTTGCTGCAATGGCACTCGAGTGTATGTACAAAGAGAAATTATGGCCCCGTTCCTGGACGAGGTGGTGAAGAGGACCAAAGCCATCCCTATTGGTGACCCGCTGCTTGACGGCACGCGCATGGGTGCCCTGATCAGCAAGCCCCAGCTTGAGAAAGTCCTGGGATTTGTTGCTCAGGCAAAGAAAGAGGTGCGCTCTTGTAATTTCCTCGTCACAGAACGGCTATTCCATTCATAGACTTAAAGTAATTATGTATGACTTTATGCCACTAGATGTCACACTCAGCACCAGCATCTGGCACCAAATCAAATGCGCCATGGGCCACACTGCACTAACATGTACTTGTGTGGTTGGCTATGTAAACAAAGAACAGAGGAGCTCAGATTATGCGCACACACACACACAAAGAGTGTGATGTCATTCTCTGCTCAGGACACCATCACTCCACTATACATTTACATAGAACATAGATGTTTGCTGCTATACGCTGTAGTAAAGTTCACAATATTGTATACAACTCCAGTCTACTGAGCAATGACTTAGACTATAAGAAATCATGTGAGATTAAATAATATTGCCAGTGAGCCATGTATTCTACATGTAGTCAGTGACTTTGCCTAGCCATTTCTTGTACATTTCATTCATATCTTTATTGTTACAGGGTGCTAAAGTGCTTTGTGGAGGGGAGGCTTTTGTCCCCAGTGATCCTAAACTGAAAGGAGGCTACTTCATGTCACCATGTGTTCTTGGTGTGTTAATTTTATTTTTTGTTACATTATTTTCCCCCCTAACATGATTCATATGGTAAATGATTTTAATACTCATTTTGTGTTCCTCACTCGTGATCATATCATTCCAAATGACCCCCCTCCCCCACACCAAATCACACCTCTCATGGCAGATAACTGCAGAGATGACATGACTTGTGTCAAGGAAGAGATCTTCGGCCCTGTGATGTCTGTCATGCCTTTTGACACCGAGGAAGATGTTCTCCAGAGGGCAAACAACACTACCTTTGGATTGGCCTCTGGAGTCTTTACCAGGTATGTTGTTGTTGTTATTTAACATTGTGTGTTGTTGTGCTAGTGATTCAAATAAATTAATCTGTCTGTCTGTAACACAACAACACACGATGTTAGACTAGACCAGAAGATGATGCTATTGCTCAATTAGGAATCACTGTGATCCGATGAGGAAGTAGGTGGTCTTAACCTACAGAGAGCTACCTCTTGTGTGTTAAAGCACTCTGTATACATATATTTAGCCGGGCTACTGTAGTGCACTGCAGTCAGCGATTCTGGAATTCACTCGACATTAACCTCTCACCCCAACCCCCTCAGGGATATATCACGAGCTCACCGCGTGGCTGAGAAACTCGAGGCAGGAACCTGCTTCATCAATAACTACAACGTCAGTCCTGTGGAGGTGCCATTTGGAGGATACAAGATGTCAGGTTAGTTGTGTAGTACAGAAACGTAACGCTTTGAAGTGGGTCTATAGGACGTTCTGCCACTAGATGTCGCGCTAAGCCCACCATCATCACAGGCTATAGCAAATGATTCTTGGGCTCGCTCACTCACTCACTCACGTGCACATGCACGTGCGGCCAGCCCAGATATGGAGGAGTTCAGGTTACACACACACACACACACACACACACACACACACACAGAGTACGATGTTCTTTGATCATTACTCCACTACTGTACATATTTACATTAAAAATAGTGGTTTGCTACCATGTTAATGTTTAAGATATCATATAGGGCGTCTTTTTAATGGTGGTAGTCCTCAAATGAGAAACGCAAGATGTATACGAAAGGGAGAGATAACATAACCGTAATCTCTTCAATCAGAGGTATTCAATGTCTTTCAGGCCAATGACCTCTTGGCAGATGGAACACAGCAGAGGGACCTCCTCTTACCTCAATACATTTGTGTATTTTAATTTTTTATTTTCTTACTGGGCCAATGCTAATAGTGTAGGGTGGTCTGTAGTGCCATGTATAGAACATACTGTGTACCCTTTTGTTGTTGTTGTTGTTATTAGACATTAACAGATTAATATGGCTATATCTTGTATGGGTTATATTGGGTAATGTGTATTTTCTGACGGAAAAAGTTCGGTATTAAACGCTTTGGTGGACCCCCTGCAGTATCTCTAAGGACCCCTAGTGGGGGACAGACCCCTACTGAATCTCTGTTTTACACTAGTGTGTAAAACAGTTTTGTAATTCAACACGTGCTGACGCTGTGCTAACCCTGTGCTAACTCTGTTAACGCTGTTCTAACGCTGTGCTAACTCTGTTCTAACGCTGTGCTAACTCTGTTCTAACGCTGTGCTAACTCTGTGCTAACGCTGTGCTAACCCTGTGAACGCTGTGCTAACCCTGTGAACGCTGTTCTAACGCTGTGCTAACTCTGTTCTAACGCTGTTAACACTATGCTAACCCTGTGCTAACCCTGCTAACGCTGTTCTAACGCTGTGGTAACTCTGTGCTAACGCTGCCTTGTGTTTTTCACCAGGCTTCGGGAGAGAGAACGGCCAGGTGACCATAGAGTACTACTCGCAGCTGAAGACTGTGGTGGTGGAAATGGGAGATGTAGAAAGTCTCTTCTAAATGGTCCTTGCCAAGTTCAACCTTACTTGCCACCGAAACATATGTAATGACTCCTAGTAGGGATGGGACGATATTATCGTTTATCGCAATAAAAATATTGACTATAATTGTATCGTGGTGAGTGTCCATTATCGTGATAATCATGTATATCATCACATAAGTATGAATATTTTCACAAGTGACTTGAAAAAAACAGTGTAGCTCACTGGTACAGTCCAGTTGTATTGATTTGATAATGTATTGATTAGCCTGCATCTTTCTAGTCAATCTAGTTGAAGGCTCAGCTTGCCCATTGTGGCCCCCACATAACAAAGATAAATCAAATTGGTTGAAATAAGTTCAAAACAAGCGGAATCACACAAAGAAAATACATGTCATAATAAAATCATTGTTTTTTTTTTTTTAAATACATTTTAATATTAAGTGAGTCCAGTATGTATGAGTTGAATAATAAATAATTGTGTTAATGTTGTCTATCGAAATTATTTTGGCCAGGATAATTGTGATTTTTTTTTTTTTTTTTTCCAATATCGTTCCATGCCTAACTCCTGGTTGCCATGTCAAATGTTCTATGTGAATTCTACTTTTATTTTTTCCATGAACATGCACTGTTCCCTAGCCTCTTGAGACCATCCTGATCTTGCTAGCTCCATTTTCACTTGATTACAATAATCAGCCTGGAACCCCTCAATTCAAGTGTGTCATACATTTCAGTCAAACTTATTTTGTAATTATTGCATGGACTATCTTTATGTGCCAATCAGTTGATATCAGCCACTGTGGGTTGCATAGGCTACTGAAATGTACAATGTATGCTGTTGCCGTCATCTTGCAGGCTACAAACGCTTTGAGGGGTTCCAAAATGGTGCTGCAAAATTAATTGGAAGCTTGTGAGATCTGGATGGTCTCGCGAGGCTTTGTTCCCCAGAAAGTGCCTGAATGAACAAAGGTTTTGTAAGGGGTGCCAGGTGCTGCCACTGAGTAGCAGTACATGCATTTCATGTGGCTCTGCCATTTAACTGACCAATAAACTTGACTTGTAAAGTTATGTCCTGCCAAGTTTATTTTTTTGTCTCCTACCTACTGCATAAACAGAAGGTGTGTGTGTGTAAAACAACGTTTTTAGCCCAAATCAAAACACTTCTGTGGACATAATGGAGAGGGTGATGGTAGATCAGCACAAGTTAACTACATAAAACTAATTGACCAGCAAATGTGGGTCCGACGATCATGAGAAGCCACATTGTAACCATTAACCAACCAGTTTAGCCACAATTGAAGTAAAATTTGAGAATAACGTGGTTCAATAAATTCATGTGTGTATCAGCCAAATATGATGTCAATCTGGAGATACGTGTCACCAGATAAATATATGCAGAATAAAGCCTGTTGCAGCAAATGTTAAACATTTATTCCCTTCCTGTAATGGTCCATAAAAAGGCTCTAAAGTTTGTGTTTTTTTTTTGTGTGCCTTGTTGCCATAATTTAAAAAAAAATAGACTTATTAGGGAGAACCCCAGACCTTTATTTTGACGTTACAAGACCGGAAGCTGGGACTGCATTAAACAGCATCTTCGTTCTGGAGTGGAAAGCTCAAATTTGTGTAACCTTCAAATATTTTCACAATGCAGGTAATATTTAGTGTATATTTAATATTCGCAATGTGTTATTGTTTCAGTACATATAGTCAATTTCCACGTGCTTTTAAGGTTATTATGAGCGTAATATGATGCTAACGTTAGCTAGCAAAGATAGCTGAACTGAATATAATTGGCCGTATATGTGATACGTGTATAATATGGATGTTCTTCTCATTCCTCAGCAACGAGAGGAGAAACAGCTAGAAGCTTCGGTTGAATCGCTTATATCTCGCGTCGCACATCTTAAAAATTCCCTCCATAGTTTTATTTACAAGTTGGAAAATGAATATGAGAGGTTAACATGGTAAGCGTGTGAATATATGTGACCCCCAATCATCTTCGAACCTTTTGAGGTTAAGATATGGTCTCGTTTACCTGGTCTGCAGCCTGGCGTGTTGATGGTCTGTCTTGAAAGTGCTTTGCTTCTGTGGTTCCAGGCCCTCTGTGTTGGACAACTTTGCTCTTGTGTCTGGTCAGCTGAACACTATTAACAAACTGCTGAAGAATGAGAAGACCCCGTCGTTTCGCAACCAGGTCATAATACCGTTGGTTCTGTCTCCAGACAGAGACGAGGAACTAGCAGTGAGTACTGTATAGCTCGTTCTCTGCTGAATGAGATCTTCGCTGTAAAAAAAATCACGGTTTGTGCATGTTCTTCACGCCCAGAAACTAACGGAGCAGCGCGTTCCCGTGTTCAGCCATGAGATTGTACCCGATCACCTGCGCACCAAACCCGACCCAGAAGTGGAGGAGCAGGAGAAACAGCTGAGCGCAGAGGCTGCACGTATCGGGCCAGAGGTGGCACAGGTAAGAACCAGGATACAAGTATAATACTTGTGCGTTTACAGGCCATGTAATGTAGTCAAACAATAAAATACTGATAAGAAAACTGGCAATATAAACATTCATAAACCGCTGTAATATTACGTTGTTTACTTGACTGTGATTATGTTAGATTATTTTAAAATAATTAAAGTAATCACATGATCTCTTGTGACCCAAACATGAGATCTATAAATTGCATGCCATAATTGAATAGATTTGCGCTTATTAAACCAATGTGTAATACATTTATCATGTAAACGCAAAGTTATCGGAACATGCAGTTATCAGTGACACGTGAAACATTTCAACAGAAGCAGATTCAGACGCTGAATAAATTGTGTTCAAACCTGCTGGAGAAGTTGAACAATCCTCGCGAGGACAGAGATGCAGAAAGCGCAGGTGTGTTTGACATCATCATCATCATCATCATCGTCATCATGAAACATTTTTGCATGTTGTATTTCAAGCGCATTGCTAAACCCTAAACACCCTAAAAACCCTAGAGACTCTTTATCCTCGTGACGTGAGACCGTCCTGATCTCGCGAGCTTAGTTTTCTTTTCGCTGTGAGTATCAGTCTGGAACCCCTCAATGAAAGAGCGTTTGTCGCTTGTTTAGAAAACAATCTGGCCAGTCGGTGGCTAGCTGATGTTTTCCCCAAGACGTTTTGCTTTCCGCTGGCGCTCTAGCTGGTGTACGATTAACGTAGTGCGGTTCAAGGATGTACGTAAGGACGTTTTATTGAAATGTATTAGCATTGGCTTTATAACACACACATTTGAATTGAAGGGTTCCTCACTGATGGGACATGAAATTGGAGCTCACAGAATCATGATTGTCTAATGGAGCTACAGGCCAGTGGTCCTCAATAGGTTCTTGTCAGGCTTCTGCAGAGATTCATACATGACCCCATTCATTTGAACCAGGCGTGTTGGAGCAGGGAGACATCTAAAACATGCAGGACAGTGGAAAGCTCAGATGCAAAAATACAGGTTTATTACCAACGTATCATGGAATTAAAGTATATTCCAGACCATGGAAAGTCAGGGAATCTGATCACTTTTTTGCTTTGGTGCAATTGAGGGAATTTGAACCCTGAACTCTCGTTTCTCTTAGCAATACGACAGAACAAGCCTTCTTTCAACCCCGCTGACACCAACGCTCTGGTTGGCGCGGTGGCATTCGGAAAAGGGCTCTCCAAATGCCGGCCCCCAGGCGCGGCGGGGCCTGGGGGGCCCACCCTGCAGCAGGTCACCATAGGTGGAGGTAGCGGGGGTCAGCAGCCCGGCATGGGGGGCCCTGTGGCCCCACAGCAGCAGGGGCAGCCGGGGCAGCCGGGTGAGTACCCCTCTAACGTTGCCAAGATATTACAGTTCAGGTGGGCCACGCACATCAGCAGATAGCAGACGGGAGGCAGGTGGTCGACAAAAATGAACAGGTGGTACTGAGATATTACTTTTACCATCATCATGGTTAGCTAGCTACATGTTGTGGGTTTATTTTTATAGGTTTATTTATTGGACAGGACGGTTGAGAGAGATGGGAAACGAGTGGGAGAGAGATATCGGGAAGGATAGAGAAATGGCTGCGGTTATTTCCAAATGAACAGTTAGCTAAATGTTTGATGCTTTGTTCATTTTCTGTGTATGTCTGTCTGCATGCACATCTTGCACTAAGTGTAACTCCCACTTATTATTCCTTAAGAAATAAATCCTGCTTACGTTGTTTAATCCAATCTTTGTTTCTCAGGGAAAATGCCAAGCAGCATCAAGACAAACATCAAGTCAGCCTCTGCCTCAATGCATCCTTATAGCCGATGACATAACTTTAATTTTAAAGTATGTGTTTGTGGTAACATTTGTCTGCCTGAAACTATATTTTCTTCATGTAATTTATAGTTGCCCACTAGGAGGCATTGCAGTCACATTTATATGATGGCTTAGTCTATGCATAAACGTGTAATTATGTGTTCATTTTGTGTTTTAAAGGATGGATTAAGTTTGTTATAGTGCACAAATAAAATGCATCAAAAAGACATTGGTCAAGTAGGTTTTGTGATCAGTGTGTGAAAGCAAATAGCCTAGTAGATATGCTACAACAATTGTTTTTATTCTGATAAAGCGTCTCAAGCTGCTGTATTATTATTTATAATTTTACCTTTATTTAACCAGGAAAGACTTAATGAGATTAAGAATCTCATTTCCAAAAGTGTCCTGGCCGAAACAGCCGCCATCAGCAGTTTCAAAACATAAAAACACATTTACAATGAGAGTATTAATAACAATTATACAGCAATAAGTGTCAGTCGTCAGCATTATGGATTTAAGACAGTATATGTATAATTTAAAACATATATCTAGACGTGCCTAATGCTTATGACATCCCTGTAAACTTGTTAATTGTCACTTGGTGGAATAAAGGGGTCTGAGACTGTTGTGTTTATATGTTTAGGCTGTTATATAAAGCAACACCCATATGTTCAACATGTACCCTACAAGAAGCCGCTGTCAGTTATGTTTTCATAGGATACTACATTTACATCTTCCGTTATGTAGTAGCCTAATGCGGGTGGACGTTACACTGCATGGCCTGATAATGTCAAAGTGTTGAAGGGAGGACATGAGAAAGTTAACGGTGACGTGTGAGGGGCCTTTCTGTGCTCGTGGTCTGTCCATTCCAATCCCTGGCTGTTCCGCTGAGCTGCCATATAGCAAAAGGACAAAGACTGTCACGGGTATGCGGCACGATGACTGACCTACATACACCCTCTGTCCCCGAACGGGCGGACGTCTCGCTACGGCAGCCGTTGTGGACACGAGCTCATCTTTGAGCTGAGACAGCTCAAAGATCAAGGTCAACGGCCGCTTCCGTGGGCGAGACTCGGAGACCTTACGCTATAGGCCAAACAAAGATGTAATGGACAATATCTTGTATTGTAGTGAGCACTTGAGAGAAGGATAGGCTACAGGCTACCATTCTATATTTTGAAAGACTGGTTACAATAGTTTTGAGTGCTATTGTATGAGACAAAGTTAGTCATTTTAGTTCATGCCTACCGTATTAACCTTATTACCCTTCTGATGTGTGTGATAAAATGCAGCATACATTTGACCCAAGGGATTCTGAGTTGACCTTATTATCAAGTTGGCTACTGACTGATTGCAAAGACGGATTGTCTGCCTTACACAGCTGGGTAACCTGTGGTTCCAGCGCCACATCGAACCAATGGCTTACTGCTTTGGGTTCTGGCACCCATGTACACACAATTTATTATTACTTAAATAACAATAATAGCCTATTAACCCATATACACTACCAAGGATAAAGCATATTAAAAAAGAACATTTAAAAATATTTAAAAAAGAATTGTATTCTTTTTTAATAGACTATGCCTACTGCAGTAGCCTAATGACTAAATAGCTCTGCTATTTAGATTTAATGTTTTATGTTTTCAATATTGGATTCATTTATAAAGTGTAAATCCAAAAAGTCGAAAAAGCAGTGTGTCTTTCATTTGAAATCAGAACGTGACATAACACTGCCAGAGAATTAAGCCACTCTGGCTTTAACAGAAAATTTGGCCTACAGCATACTCTTTGGGCTATATAAATCTTAATATGGAGAATATTATGCTTTAAATTCTTTATTTAGAATGTCTTAAATGTTATTTATTCCCATTTTTACACATTTAAATAAGGTTGATATGTGTTTCATTACATAAAAAAAAGTGTTTTGAACTCCCACACCCCAAATGTGAAAATGTATTGCATATTCCAATTCCATTTTAAATGTTCCATGGTTTAACTAATTTCAAAGGCTATGATATGATGCAAACTGATCGCTAAACCGTTCCGAAATCCTTTGTGAAACTTCGGATCAGAGAAATGCATTAAATATCAGTGGGTGGCAACTGAGGCATGGCCGTCGTTCTCCCGCAGTCCCTGCCAAACTGAACGGAATCCAACTCTGAAATCTGCTGTACCTAATTGTGACATATAGCCCCATTCCTCTAGTTAGTTAGTAAAAACATGTCATTTGAATTGTCTGAATTGTGTTACAGTAACAGCAATTATTGATTAGTTGGTGTGCACACTGCCCCGACAAACGCCGACCGACTCCAACCAACGGCAACTGTTGGATCAACTAACACCGATTAACACCAACTGACGGTGTTAGTCGGTTGGCGTTTTTAGAGTTTGACAGGTCAGGTGTAGTTGTGGAACGTCTGCACAGTTTTTCAACACACCGCAATGTGAGTGTGCCCTCCTGACAACTCGCCAAGTACAATTGCGCACACAATTTTAATTGAAGGTGTCTAGGAGGACACTCCTCACTTCACTTCGCAGTAGTTTCTAGACGTAGGAACGCAAATGAAGCAAAGTTCTAGTAAGGAAAAACCCAACTTGCTGTAAGCAGCTGTTTTCCAACCTCGAAATAGCATACTTTAATGTCAGCTCGACTTGTTTGCAATTGAGTTAGATTGTTCCGTGTTTTTGATGTCGCATTATCCAAGGTCTGAGTTGTCCTGTCAGTTACAGTCTGGGCAGTTTGGGCAGGCAATTGGTTTTCCTAAACATTGTAAAGACTGCAACCAACTACTGCAACTTAAAAGGTTGGTGTCAGTTGGGCACAGTCTGGGCAGTGTGCAAGCACCTTAGACCTTAGAATAGGCTCTGCTTCACTTGCCATTCCACGCAGGCCTGGTTATGTGAGGTGAGTGTGCATGCTGGCAGGCATCGATACGGTTGATGCACAATAGGGAATAGGCCATGCCTTATTAAGAGCCTTGCTGTCGCCATCGATACAATGGAAGCCTATAGCTGAGAGACCCATATTGCAGTCTTGAGTAATATATGATGATGCTGTCAGAATATTAGGTTGAAATAATGTTGTCTTGCTATCCTTCAGAGAGAAAAAACTAATAGACAAAAATGTCTTCCTTCATTCACTAGAGCAATTGTGCTTTTTATATTAATGGGGTAATGTTTCAAAGCACACATATTCATAATAATAATTAGGGGAAGGGAAATATTGTCTTAGATGTGTCTATTCACCCACCTGCCACTAAAGGCCATTAGTATTTGAAACCTTCACATTGGTTTGACATAAGCTCATTATGATTGAACATGATTTGTTTCTGCCCTATACCTTGCCCTGACAGATGTATTCAGAGAGTTCTACTTCTAAATGTTAAAGGACCCATTCCATGAAAACCAAGTATTTCCAGTTGTTTTTGGAATTAGCAATGTCGGCGTGACACAGAAGTAGTGGGCCTTTCAAGGTGGAAAGTTCACTTCCTGGTCTGTATTGGCCATGGAAGGGAAAGAGGCGGAGAAACAGGAAAATAAAAAAAGAGTGTGTTACGTAGATGACACAAGTTTGCCATGAGGAAATGGCCGCCTAGCCACCTATCATAGCGTTTAGCAAAATGTACAAGCTAAGGAACTGATATTGGTCGCAAGTACACAAACCGTCAGTAAAAGTTTAATGTTCAACATTTGCAGATCACCAAATCTGTAGTTTTTGATACAGTAAATGGGAGGCTACAGTAGCATAAACACAACTCGAGTCTGCAGGACAGGCTTATCAAGAGTGATGCACTGTGCACATAAATAACTACATTAGATTAAAATATGCTATTGTTCAGTAACAGTAAACCGATTAGAAATAGGCTTTTTAAATAATGTTGTGTTGATTTACTTAACCTAAACATTGCTCGTTGATAAAGACGCACTCGCGCAGGTGTCACCCCGATATTGTATCTCCTGGCGGAAATGGATTGCTGTTTTTGGTACCACGAGTAATAATGCTTTTATCTGGATCAGTGATGAGTCATATCATCAAACACATTTAACGTTATTTCTGTGATAATAACAAAGATACAATGCCTTTGTTTAACTTCACTTTTTGTTATTGCTAGCAGCTAGCAGCTAGCCACCTGTCTGTCCAATAACCCTATAGCGGCAAGACTGGATGCTGTTTCGTGCTATGTAACCCTTCATTCATTAATACGCGCTTATGGGTATATGGCTGTTTAGCGGGCAAGGATGGCTGCGATGATGTGCTATTATATAATTTTACTTTCATTCATTAAAGTGCTTAGTAGATACATGGCTGGTTATCAAAACGTAACACCCCTGTTCCTTCACAGGGCTGTGTGACTAAGCTGCTGCTGTGTTTATGTTGTTGACACGAACAACAATGAACTACATTCTACATTCTGTCTACAAGTCTGTCTCTATACAGACTTGTGAGTGATAATGCTAGCAGCCAATGAAAATCTACTACTCTACTTCCTTATAGTACTTTGGGACTATCGTTAAGATGTTCCTGCATTACCCTCCCACTCATGGAGTCTGGGAGGTTTGCATCAATATATGATTTGGGAAATGTGAGGTTCATGTCACTCAATAGAGCACCTTGTGTTGTGGTTGGTTTCTTCGTTGGCCAGGACCTGAAATAACATCAGCTGTTAACACTACTGCTGGAATGAACAAAACAGCTACAGGTGTAACATCACAAAGTATTCCCCTGTGATTTTCATTCAATTAAATAACTTGTCTGTTGTCTGTTCATGGAATGATACCTTTTAACCACACGGAAAGGCTAATGACCTGCGGTGCTCTTCAAAACACACACACCAAATTAGTTACAGCGTTTTCCTGCGTGTTGACAAAGAATGTACACCGATCTCACTTAGGATGGGATTTATACCTTTTTAAACAAGTAATTACTGCATCAACCTCTCAGTGTGTGTTTGGATGTAAAGGGAGTGTATGAATAAATTACAGCATGCAAGTCCAGCGCCTTTCCTCATTCAATTCTCCAACAGTGACTAAAGGAAACCCTTTGACATAAACAAGGAGCCATCCCCATGTAATTACATTTGATCATGTTTGCATATGACACTCCCACGTACGTTGGCATTCTCTAAATTCATCGTGTTGTTTGGAACCCTGGCCTGTCCCTTAATCCAGAAATTGTTGCTTCCAACCATTTCTCCCCGACGGATGAATTAAGCGCAAGCAAAATTGCACATCCTGTCTCATTTATCTGGAGGAGAGCGATAAGTGTATATCCCACCTCTTTCAGGGGACGCACATTAACTATGCCTGGGAGGAAGAGTGTGTGTGTGTGTCTGTGTGTGTTTGTTTGGAGGGGGTGGTCTGTCAGGCATAAGCGCCCAGCCTTCACTCACTTAAAAAACTGAAAATGTTCCCCCTTCACACCCATGACCGCTCAGCGTAGCTCTGATCATGTGCTGGCGGTGAGAATATGCCTTTGCGCGGTGAAGCAAACTAGCATGTTTGAAACGCGTGATGTTGTCCAGCGGTACTGTGCATGGGACTGACAAGGCTACAACTTTTGAACTTCTGTCCTACGGGGGTTAATCCGCTATCCTTTTATGACCGCCAAGAATAAACATACAACATACATACAACAAAACTCTAGATAGTTTCCTATGGAGAACTGACTCATATTTGTGTCGAAAGTCAGTGAGTGAAAGGATGAAAGTACAATTATTGCAATAAAAGAAACATTTTATTTGGAATATGCATTGCCAGTAAAAATGAAGAGATCATAAACCTACACCTTTTAGCCATTTTCTTTCTCCACGGAAAACAGGATTTGAATTGAATGAAAAAAAGAAAAAAATTTTATTTGATACCTTTTTACATATGCAGAGATGTTAAAACCTGTCAAGAAAAAAGCGCAACAAATTCACTCTGAAATCCTTATAAAATGAAGTAACATTCAAAACACTGCAGTACATTATTTTATTGAAGAACAAAATACATGCAACAAATAAAACATTTTATGTTTTACAAATTGTTCTGTTTCTTTTTTTATATATCTTTTGCTTTTATATTCAAAACCTAAAAGCATCATTACATGAAGCTTCAACGATATTTGACAGGCAATGTGAAAAGTAGAGTTAACCACGTTTGAGGGTTGCATCAACAACCCTACCTGCCACCTGGTTAGTGCTCGGAATTATACCTTTTATATAATTAAAAAAACGGCGGATAAAGGAGTATTTCACTTCTGTGGTGCTCAGTTGCATCTGAACCATGTGTTTGGTAAACAGTGAGAAAATTGTAGAATTATTTTGTGAAATAAAGTGTAAAAGGCTTCCATTAAATGTTTTGCAGTTGGGTTGGATTATATTTAGTTTGTTCAAAAAATGATGTCACAGGGCAATGTTAACAAACTTTTCACATCACCCTTAACTGAGGACAGTAGCCATTTTTAGGGGCAGGCCGATGGTGATGATCTGAAAGTACAAATTATTGAGGAGAATGCTTTTAGTTTTTTGTCGAACAACCGTAGCTTGCTTTTTGATAAAACATTAGGCTGCACTGTTTAAAAATGGATACTGTCAAAATAAAAAATGCAAAACGGGTAAAGGTGCATATCTACAATTATAGAGCATTCTGGGGTAATTCACATATTATAATAGCATAAAAAATAAATCATATTCTTCTAACCAAGCAAAGAAATAGCAAGATGAAGAGAGAAAAATGTAATTCACAACATAGGGACATTAAAATATATCCAAACGTCATTTCTGTGTGCCATTAGGGCATTTTGTTTTCGTTTAATTTCTATAAACACTATTGTATTCCAACTGAGATTTGTTTTTGGCTTGGAGTACTGAAGCATTTTGAAATGCTCATTAGTACCATATGTAATAAAACACTACAAAAAGAGACAAAATATGTTAATAAAGATGATCCCAATGTAAAGAATAAAAATTCTGCCATTTTTTTGGTATCAAAGTATGGTAAATGGTGAATATCTCAAGGGGGATATTTGCAGATATGGTATACCAAAGACTATACTGTACATACAACAAAGGTCAAGAATCTTATTTCAAAGTTTGGATTTTGTTTATATTTATTAACAGGGTGTCTTTAATGTGTCACTGCAGAAGAAAAGCTAGAAACAAATAATAAACAATATGGACACATTTTTTTAGCACCACATGAAAACTGAATGTCATTTTCAACATCACGCAGTGTGTTAAATCCCTGCATCCTTCAAATCACAATGACACCGCAAAGACTTAGATCGTAAAAATATGTAGTCCTTTTTTGCCCATGATGTTTTTGGTTACCAGCAGTATTTGGCTGTTTTGATCACACTTGACAATGAGTAGCACTGTTCCATAAATGATCGAGTACTGCATTTTAAGATTTCCCTTTGACATGTACAAATGTAATCCATTAAAATGACATTATGTTATTGTGCTTTTAATATTACTGACATTTCATAATTGTTGTTAATACATATTTTAGAGGTTGATTTAAAGGTTACAGGGTACTTTATTCTAAACTTGCTTTAATTATAATTTTATTGTAAGTGCTGTATGTAACTGTAGAGCCAACAAATAATATGTGCATTACAATTGATCCTAATTGGTCCCAAATGATATGACCTAGCCACAACCTTTGAGTCTACACTGAACCTGATGTTTGCTTACAGATTGCTGATACAGAAAATATGCTTTCTATCTGGGCTGTGTATGAGCAGAAAACATGTTTGAGCAGAAAGAATGTATGGCAGTAATATATAAAATGGTTTATTTGTTTTTCATATGAATAAACTGTCCACAAAATAGGGGCAACTATTAAAAGATAAAGATAAGACAAAAGATTAAGCAGTTAAATGTGACCTCAATATGTGAAAAATATGGTAGAAATAAGAACAGGCTTAATATATAACCTTATCAAAATTCACCTCCAGGGTTGAACTTTGGCACTTTAGACAAAGGGCTGTGGTTCCTCAAAATGAAAGCCCAAGGATCCTTTTCACAGAGTTGTCCTAGCAGGCAAACACAGGTGTAGCTCATAACATTCATAATTCATTATATTTAGGTGCACCAGCATTAAAGGTATAGTCAGCTATTGCAAGCTAATTGTAAGCTAATACACTTTTGTCAAATTCACCAAATATAACCTTGCATTTCGCTAGATTACCATTCTCTGTGTGCGCTGAAAAAATAATGTTGCTGCAGTTACACAGCTCTGACTCCTTAAATAGGCCGTAAAAAAGCCTTAGTACTAAGCTTCGCTTCACAATGCGTATGTGTGGGACGGTGCTGTGGAGGGATATTGTTTTTATTTGAGCTCGAAGTAACCCTGCCTTTAACCATGTTGGTTGGTTCACTAGTTTGGTCTATGATGCAGCTGGTAGAACAGAATGAAACAAACTCATATTTAACGTTACAGATACAATTGTGTTTATCCTACTGGGCAACCTCTGTGTCAAAAGTGTCCATATGGGGTGTAATTACAAACAAAATAAATCTGGTGAAAAAGAAAAGATTCAAATTTACTTTTGTCTGCATTTGTTCCGTCGCGGTTTTCGATCGAGGTAGTGTGACAGCGCTTCAATTTACACGACATGGGCCAATTCTACTTTTAACTGTGCCTACTGAAGAAGATATGAGAGTTACAAAGAGGACATCATCGTGGAAAATGTACAAACCAGAAAGGGTGGATGGGATTGCCATAAAACCTAGGCTGCTAACAGGCTTCATAGTGGTCCAGAATAGGAAAAACAAAAGATTGGTCCGTATTGGGCGGGGTGGCGAGGAAAGGGTTTGCCACCCTGACCCCCAACCCCAGATGTCTCCCGCTCTGTGACCACATATGTCACCTCCAGTCCTGGCAAGGTTTGGGATGGGGTGGGGTCTTCTGGGAGACTGTAGCAACTACAACAGACGGGTGTGTGTACATGTGTGTGTGATCAGTTGGAGGTGTCTGAATGGACGCTCCCCGGGCCTTCTGTGGGCGAAGTCACCGATGAAGGGGTTGCAGCGTCCGGCCAGCCACCGTTTGCCTGGGAGGAACACACACAAACACTCATTACTCGTGAGAGGCGTCCGCCGCGGGCTAGGCGCGTTAGCTAGGGACATTAGCTACGTGTGCTAAATAGCTATGTTAGCTAGGTATGTTGGGTGGCTCTACCCACATGGGCGAAGTGGGTAGAGCGGCAGACAAATTCCCCTACTGAGCTAGGACTAAATAAAAAAATAAAATAATTGTATAATAAATGATTAAAACAATAAAAAAAAGAATATTAAAAAAAGATATGACCACATATAATATAATGTACATTATATATATACCAATGTATAACCCCCATGTACAACATTTATAATGTACATGTATGTACGTATACAGTACATATACATATACATATATACATATATATACATATACATATATACATATA
>JAODUK010057815.1:0-18146 GCA_027564635.1 Typhlichthys eigenmanni
GAGCTCTGTGATTCAAGGTGAACATGGCACACGTGCACGATTTTGCACACATACACATGCCCCCCCCCCCCCCACACACACACACACACACACACACACACACACACACACACATTGTCAGTTTTAATTACACAGCCTTTGCCAAACTCTCTCAGCAACTCCGTCACACACTTCACAGTCCTACACCTGCCGGGCTTTAGTGTGATATTGACTAAGTGAGTTGTAGAAAAAAAGAGTTTATTAGAGCGGGAGCGATAGAGAGAGAGATGGGCAGAGAGGGAGACAGAAATTAGATGAAATAAGAAAGTGAGCAGGGGGTGAATTGAACGGATAGGCTATATATATAATGCCTCTTTCAAGCTGCTCAGTGAACCGTGTGGCTGCCCTTGTAAACTCCATCGCTACTTGATTACTTTGTCAGTCTTCTTAAGTGCATTTTGCTCTGTAAAGAAAACAGGGAGGCGGTGAGAGAGAATGTCCAACAGAGAATGGGAAGTGCAGCGAGCTGAGCGGAGACACTGCAAAATGACAGAAATGATATTCGTCTATTTCCTTGTGTGTGTGTGGGGTGGGGTGTCACACTTAAACGAAGCGCTTTCAGCCGTCTCATATATTTTTTGACACGCTGAACTTGCCAGGGTTTTACAGTAGGCCCAATGTATCAATCCAAACAGGGACAGCAGAAACCCAGCCATGTACCACTTCGCTGTCTTGCTTTTTCTAACACACTGCTTGTCTTCTGCTGTCTGCTGCATACACAGCTGAAGAAAATCTTTCACCTTCTCACAGCTCCAGAAGCAGACCTAAGGGAGCACAGAGAACAGTGCCGGCTGTGCACCAAAGGCACTGTGCAGAACAAATATCCACAGATTGGAGTAATGCAGCAGGATACAACTCATATTGCTAAACTGGAGAACTATGTTTCCAAGAGAATATGGGATAAAACAATACTATGTGAATTGGATTTTGGAGTTTGCAGGGAGACAAAAACCTATATTGATCATTCATACGTTTTAGTTTAGCAGCTTGTATGCTGTGTTATTGGTTTTAGCTGTAATGTAAATGTTCTTTAAATTGTTTTAATTATAGACACAAAACAAATACAGTTAAACAGTGCCACCCCCTGGCTTGCTGGAGTACTGTAAGCCACTAACGCATATTTGTGTTGCTGTACATTGTATAATGTGGCATTATAATAATAATAATAATAATAATAATAATAATAATAATAATAATAGAGTGTTTTGCTAATATACAGTTATATACATATTATAATATACAGAGTTATTTAGAGTGATAATTATGTATCCCAAACAAATGTTATTTATCAAATTATCTGAAATAGACAACAATTTATACAAAGGGATTTGTTTTTGCTTGTTCAAAAATAAGGCAGCAGTCCAGGATGATTCATAATTATGAAATTCATGAAAGAAGCACAGACCTGCGCTACACAACTTTAGAGCTGCTATGACGTTCCCTGTTGTGAGCGTGGCTTGCCTTTCTAAGGTTCATACAACCAATGGCAGTCTGTCTTAGTAAAATAACAACCAATGGCAGGCTACCTCAGTAAAATATGAAAATGGCGGCTCTCTGTGGTGATTTTGGAGACTTGGTAAAAATAAAAAAACAACTTATATCGGTGATATTTCTGTGCAAAGAAAGAGGACTTGTACATAGTGTGAAGTGGTAAGACACCCCGGTGCTATATGTAGACGCATTAGCCTGTATTTCTAGTCTGTGGTTAGCTTTTACTTTTCCCTTGTGTGTTAGCAATGTAGCTACATTTGTGAAATTTCAGCACCATGAAAATGTCAATCTTATAAATTATTAGTCGTTTGCTTAAGATCCTATCTAATCTAATCTTAAAATATCCTCCCCAGCATCCTACATTACCGTACGCGTAATGTCAAAATGCACAGACCATTCTGAGACATTATTTTGGAAAACGGTACATTAGCTTAGTTTTGGTACCTAAACATTTGATCTTGAACGGACGGCTTTTTAATGAATGAGAACTGAAAATGAGATGGTTCCCCGTGCTCTCAATTTAGTATACTTTTTTACATAAGTTTTAGGCTATATTTCCATACTAATGAAAATACTTAATAATACTGATAAGTATTACGTTTATATTGTTTGGGTATTTAACGTGTCACTCTGTCTATACATAAGGGCTTCAGAATTGGCATTCGCCTTGGATCCTCTTCCCAAAGTTGAATTACCCCCGCCACCCCCGTTTACCGAGGTTTGTAGATCACTGTGTACTTATTCTTGTTCAAAGGTGGTTGGCATCCAGCTTGTGTAACATAGTTTCAAGCTTGTCACCTATTCGTATGAATGAGAGTAGTAGTGCTACGGTAAATTATCCTCATTTGTTGTATACTGCCCCCTGCTGGCAATGCTAATAGATGGATGTCAAATTAAAATGGGCGTGGCTAACAATTTTTCTTTTCTCTCAAAGGAAGATGCTCAAGACCTAGATGTTCTTGCTTTGGCCAAGTCCTACTTTGACCTGAAGGAGTATGACCGAGCTGCCTACTTTCTACGAGGCTGTCGCAGCCAGAAAGCATATTTCCTCTACATGTATTCTCGCTACCTGGTGAGATATAGGTTTTAATTTTAATATTTTCATTGAGTTGCCAGAGTGATTTTATACCAGATTTTGTCCTAATAGACAACATCACTGATTATATTTCCATTCCTTTTTTGCTGTCTCTGAAGTCGGGAGAGAAGAAAAAAGATGATGAAACTGTTGACAGTCTCGGTGAGGAATTTATATTCTCTTACATGGAGTATAGAAACACGTGTGTTCTTCTACTCTAACTCTTGATCGTACTGTGGCTTTAGGTCCTCTGGAAAAGGGTCAGGTGCGCAATGAAGCCCTGCGGGAGCTGAGAGTTGAGCTGAGCAAAAAACACAGCGCGGGAGAGCTAGATGGGTTCACCCTCTACTTGTAAGCACCCTACACCTTGTACAAGTAGTTTGCGTTCTAACTGCCTGCGCCACGTCAGAAAGGAGTTTTGATCCGATATACACGTTTAAGATTCCTGTATTGTTCGGCTGTTTTTTGTTGCATGTACTGTAAATCATATTAGAACTGTAGTTAAGGATTTCGTCCTGTTCACCACACATAATCGTTTCAAATGTGCTGCTCGCTCACACTCTTGTTCAAATTGTCTCTGTGTATTTCTTGTGTTGTAGCTTATCACGCACACGTTTGATTAACAGGCTTTCCATCTCCAACCTCAGCATACTATGCAAATAGCTTTTTCATACCCAATTACCAGTTCATGAGTTATTGTAATGTTTTCAGGACTGAAAACTGAACTGTTACATTATGGTGATTTAGATTATGATTAAATACATTCCTAACACGAGAGGAATGTGATTTAGCAGCTGATGATTTCTTATTTCACACAAATGTCCAGTAAAAGACTGCCAGCCCTGTGTGTCTGTCTGTGTAACAATAGGTATGGAGTGGTGCTTCGCAAGCTGGATCTGCAGAAGGAGGCGTTGGAGGTGTTTGTTGAGGCAACTCACGCTCTCCCCCTTCACTGGGGAGCCTGGCTGGAGCTCTGTAACCTTGTCACCAACATAGAAATGGTACATATCTTCATGTGCATCTAATTAGTGTGTGTGCCTATGTTGTAGTTATCAGGCATTGCTACATATCCCTGTGTACTCGTGAAGAGAGCAGATAGTCTTGTGTAAATAAGTGCCAAGTGCCAACTCCTCTCTATATATCTTTTTATATTTCACTTGTTTTGACTGATTTTGAGAATTAGCTATTTTTAATTTAGTTTTATAAAATACTTTTTTATTTTTTATTTTTTGGAATTAATGGAAATGTATATTGTAGTTACGCTATTATAATGTGAGTACGTCACAGTTATGCTATGACAGTCACAGGTCCAAAAAGGTTAAAACCACTTATTTACTTAGTTTATCATGCATCTTTTAACTCTATTATGTAACATAATCTAGTTGAGATGTAAAACTTGACTTAATGGACTGATATTATTTCCCTCCAGTTGAAGTCCTTGTCGTTGCCAGACTGTTGGATCAGAGAATTCTTCATGGCCCACATTTACACAGAGCTGCAGATGATCAAAGAGGCCCTGCAGAAATACCAGAGTCTTATGGAGGCTGGCTTCTCCAAAAGCACCTACATTATCTCACAGATTGCCGTCGCCTATCACAACATTAGAGGTTGGTATTTTAACCAGTCTAGGTACACTCGTTATCATTGCTGGAATATATTTTTGTAAGGCATTGTTTTATTTTATTTGTATTAGTACCCTATAACAGTGGGTTATGACTACACCCACTGTCAAAGAGTACAATGGCTGTATAATTGTATGGATCTCCTAAATTCAGATATTGATCAAGCATTGGCTCTGTTCAATGTGCTGAGGAAGAAGGATCCTTATCGCATAGAGAACATGGACACCTTCTCCAACTTACTCTATGTCAAAGTAAGTTCACTGCATGTCATCTGGGAAACATGTAATGTAACTGAGAAGAGTGAGGACATAAGACAGCCTTCTTCATTGTTGGAATCTGATGCATCACCACACAGAGCCTTCCTCTGCTCTGGAACACCTCAGCAGGGCAAGACGTGATTTATACAGTACGTTTTGTCTAAGGAATACAATATCAGCCAGATTGCGCTGGGGGGGAAATAAAAACTCAAACCGTTCCAGCATTAAACATAATAGACAAGTACTGTCCATGACACTTGGTCCTTTACTGCTAATATACATAGAAATATATATATTAGTCCTTTTTTGGAATATAACCGAGTGCCCTGTATTATTCCACAGAGCATGAAACCAGAGCTGAGCTACTTGGCTCACAACTTGGTGGAGATAGACAAATACAGGGTGGAGACCTGCTGCGTTATTGGTAAGTGCTGAGCCAATGACTGCCGCATAAACACCGGAGCCGCTGATTTGTCCTGTAAACGTGCAAGAGGTCATTAAGGACCTCTTTAATAAAACGCATCACCGGTTAGTTAGTGGCTCCTCGTTATTTAATTTTGTGTGCACACCTCGAAGCCCAGCCTATACTGTTGTGTCACTGTTTGTCATACACGTATTCAAACACATCGTGTCCTTAGGGAACTACTACAGCCTGCGGTCCCAGCATGAGAAGGCAGCACTCTACTTCCAGCGGGCTCTCAAACTGAATCCCCGCTGCCTGGGTGCCTGGACCCTCATGGGCCACGAATACATGGAGATGAAGAACACATCAGCTGCCATCCAGGCATACAGGTTGTGTAGCATAGTGATGTCGACCACATCTGTGAAACAGAACCACGTGTGTAGCCACAAGTCACACAAACAGTAGCCTGATCCTATCTCAGCAGCAAGGCCCTCTTGGAGTTATTATGGCGCCAAACTTGGCATACTTATTTAGCCCATTAGCAATGCACAGCAAATTTGGTGTCATTCTGACGCACGGTTGGGCACAGGCCCTCTTTACCTGAATCAGAAGATTCTACCTGGTGGAAAAGCAATAGGTTCAAGAGGCAGTTATGTTTGTCTCTGTGTGATGCACTTGATGATGATGATACCCTGGTGCCACTGCTGAATTGCTGAACAGAACACTTGGAAGGTTAAAGCACTTCATTGTCTAATGAAATCAGCGTGGATGCGTCCAGATGACTCTGTGATCGGTTAGTAAAGGTATCCTCTGCCCTCCAGCGCAATGTTATGACCGAAATCAACTAAATGCAATTCAGTTGACTGAAATATATGTTCAGCTTAAACACAACACAACCACAGTAAAGCATAAACAATTGCTTTGTTGTTTATGGCTATGCGAATATTGTTCAACACACAGCCCTACTCCTCCCTGTCCTGAACAATGTCAGCCTGAATAATCGTGTGGTAACAGCATGATAATTCAGTCTAATCAGGTTCCACTGTCTGTTGTTTCCCACTGAACAGCTCCCGTGAACCTATTGCCTTTCTGAAGCGCACCTCAAGAGTAGTTAATTTAGGTGTGAGGAATAATGGAGTGTTTGTTTGTTACTGTTGGGTATATCTGCCAATTAATGTAGTCTTCTTCTTTTCCACAGACACGCCATTGAAGTGAACAAACGAGACTACCGCGCCTGGTATGGTCTTGGCCAGACTTATGAAATCCTCAAGATGCATTTTTACTGTTTGTACTACTATCGAAAGGCTCACCAGCTCAGGTATGGTCTTTGCAACAAAGTTATAACATTTTTGATGTATATTCCTATTTTCTACTCAACGGTGATGTTTTTAATCAGTAAATATTAATGTAATGTCAACCGAGTAGCAGAGGCAAACTTCACTGGACTCCAAAACCACAGTTTACCTAGAGCAAACATAATGAAATCTATCATGACAAGTTTCAGCCGTAAAATAATTTTTTGCATGTAACTGGATCTTCTCGACGGGGCTTGTTTTCTGTGTGCAACTCTGCTACACAGAGAAACGTACTTTGTTCAACATCACGGCTGAGTAAAACTATTGTTCAATATTATGTCTTTAAAATAAATCTACTGTAACTATTTGTAAGTTGTTCATTGTTATGTTATTTTTTTCTGACACATTGTTGTGCATTTCCAGGCCAAATGATTCACGAATGCTTGTTGCTCTCGGGGAAAGTTATGAAAAATTGTCACAGCAAGTAGAAGCCAAAAAGGTTGGCAGCATTAATACGTGTTCTTGTCTTAGACTTCTAAGTTTATTCCTTGTTTAAATTTCTTAGACCGTTTCATCTTGAATAACTGGTCCATCATATACTGTCTTTTTTTAAACCCAGTGTTATTGGAGAGCCTACTCTGTGGGAGATGTGGAGAAAATGGCTCTGCTTAAACTTGCAAAGTAAGTGTTTCTCAAGATTGGTTTTGGCCTAGACATTCTTTTTGCACCCTCTTTGATGAAACATGCTGGATGTATGTGTGTGTGTTAGATATAGATACTGGTAGTAAATATGAAGCTTCAGTTTAAGAATCTTGGATACAGCACTGTAGTACTAGTAGCTAGTATTAGTAGCTATGCAACCTTGGGTATTGTTTGTTTGTTGCTAAACTACCATCTCTATGGCTTTCTAGGCTCCACGAGCAGCTCACTGAGTCAGATGATGCAGCGCAGTGCTATATTATATACATCCAGGACATCTTCTCGTGTGGGGTAAGCACTTCTGTGTCTACCATTCGTTTGAAAACGGTTTTCACATACACACATATTAGTGTAACCAAACTGGTATTACACGTATGGATATTTAATAGCAATACTACATCTATTAAATGAAGTGGACGATTCACCTACGGCTCAGCCTTCACTTTCCTGACCTACGTGATACATTACGTCTACACTGAAGGATGTTGGTCTCAGTAGTGCATTTTTCCAGTGTATCAGTCGCACTTTCAAAATAAAAGTTTAATTAAATTTTTCCTGCCCTGCGGTATAGTTTTTTTGGGTGGGACAAATGCAACAGTTTCCAAAATTGGGGAGACACCCCCCTCCTTCCAGGTTCAGTGATGATTTACCCCAATTGTGTTGATATCTCCACTGCTTTCAAAGGTGTAGTTTTTAACTCTGGCCACTGGGGGGATAATTGTTTCCCCCTCTAGGAGCAGCTGGAGCACGCTGAGGTGAGCACAGCACTGCGGTACCTGGGCCAGTATTACTTCAAGAACAAGCTCTACGATGAGGCCTCCCTCTGCGCCCAGCGCTGCTGCGACTACAATGACGTGAGTTTACCTACGTAGCCGTCAGCCACATCTGTGGTTACCATGGAAGTAGGCCCCGCCCTTAACATTGTGTTCTCTTATTACGTACAGGCCCGCGAGGAGGGCAAAGCCCTGCTCAGGCAGATATCTCAGGTGAGGGATCAGACCGAGACGCCATCAGCAGAACTGTTCCCTGCGCTCTCCAACAACAACACTCCCGTCAGGAGAGTGTCCCCGTTAAACCTGTCCTCCTTCACACCCTGACACCACATCTGCAGTTCTGACAAGTTTTTTTGTTTCGTTTTGAGAGGTGCAAGGACATTGAATGTGAAGAAAACATTCACATTTTTTACGAAGAAAGGAATATGCTGTCGACGACAGGTTCAAGGATTAAAGTTCAAGTGGATAAATCAAAACATTGGGGTGTGGGTGGAAAAGGGGAAGTCTTTGCCTTAAGTCCATCCATTATCAATCTTGTTATCTTGAACTCTTCACTTCCTTCTTGTTAGTGTAAATATGAACATATTTAGTTGTAAGAATTTGAATTATTTGAATCTTAAGACATTAAATGAATTGGATTTCATATCTAATATTTGCTATTGTGATGATTTAAAACTTAAGTGATTTATTTCAATTAAGGGGGCTTACTGCAAAACTGACTCACCCACTAAAGGTACAATGTACATTTATTGTGGAACCAAGCAATTAATATTGCAAAATACAAACATTTAAAACAGTTTACACAAGGGGGCAGTATTTTTGCACCAAATTAACTTACTAGGTATTTTCACTTTGGAATACGGTTAAAGCATACACAGATGTAATCAGACATGCAAATTGTGTAAAGTAATGTCCTATGTGCAGGTCAACTCCAGTAAAATGGCATGTATTCTATTTTACAGCATTGTATGAATTAATTGCTAAACTGCCTGTCCAGAAATGATCCTCGAAAGAAGGCAATAATGTGCAAAAGTTGAACAGAGTTTACAATGGCCTCATTCCACTATATCTCCCAATACATCATGTATAAAAGATGCATGTACTTAAATAGTGTTTTCATACGGTGCACTTACAATTCTTCAGCGTAATACAGAATAAGTCTGATATACCACTCCCATTAATGAATCAAGATCCTCCAAACCAAATGTACTGCTGCCTCATCTATGGCATGGGGTGAAAAGGTGTTTAGACATCACATATTGGCACATATTAATTTGTATCTGGCAAGAAAGGAGGAACTCCACAGCGCCGCAATACTTGATTACATACGTCGATAAACCAATATAAAATACAGGTTGTGACATAACAGTTTTTTGGCATATACACAATACAAAATAAACAACACTCCAGATGAATCAGTACTTGCGACTGCGGGGGGTGGGGGCGGGGCTGGCGAGGGGGGTCTGTTGACGGGACCGTAAGATGCGTGAGTAGGGCGTGAGGTTTGCGTCGTCACATGCGCGAGTGTTACATTTGCGTGACGGGGTGCACGCGGTGTTGAACAGGGTGGTGAAAAAGGGCCGTTTCTCAGGGGGCTGGTTCTCGCTGTTGGCGGGAGCCGTCGCGGCGGCGGCTGCCCCGCACCCCCTCTTCTTGCAGAAGTGGCCGGGCGTGGCGGAGGGGGGCAGGTGGGGGCCGACCACCTGGATGCGGGCCAGGTCCTCTGCCTTCCGCCTCAGCTCGGCCTTCACCAGCGTCAGGTTGTTCTGGAGCTCCACCAGGACCTGGTCCTGAGAACGAGCCGGCCGACAGGGTTAGACAGGCCGCAGAGAGGGAAGTTAAAAAGGTGACCCGTCCAGTGACAGAAGGGAGAGGGGAGCAAAACACCATTCTTAATCATGCTTTCACACTAGTCACCTGGTGGGGAAGTGTTAATAGACTCCTTGATTTAAATTAAAAGCTGATGAGAGTTTAGGAAGACGCCAAAGAGTAGTAGGGAGAGAGTAAAAAACAAACAAAAAATCCATTACATGGGGTCCAGGACATTAGTAAGTATGCACTGAAGTTCCACTGACGTCCTACAGTGACTCGAGCGATTAAGCGACAGCTCACCTGTTTGACCAGCATGTCGTCGGCAGCAGACAGGGCCTGCCGCAGCTTCTCTCCTCCCGTGTTGCGGCAGCAGGCTCGCTCTCCAGACTGCAGGTTGGTGCCCAGCCTCTGCAGGTCTGCCCGCAGCTGCCGCAGGTTCTATTGGAACAAGTGCATATTTTACGGCACGTCGTCGTGAGCCACGGCTGGAGAAGAGGCTAGCCTGGTGGAACCAGACCCGGGATTCACTTTTATAGGGCCTGGAAACACTCCACTGGTGATTGATTACAGTCTCTGCATGCTAATGGGCTTGGACCTCTGGTTTATTCTGAAACGATTGGAGCAGCCTTTTAACCAGTCGGCATCGATACAGCAGTTTGTACATCTAGCTCTACCACCGCTTCAACGCCAAGGTCATCGCACTCAGCCACGCCCACTGGTCGCTGATTGGTCCGCCAATCCAGAGTGGCTGTGCTAGCGAACATGGCTTCCAGACTAAATCGACGAAAATTGAGCAGAGAGCAAATACTCGGACGGAAAACCTCAACAACAAATGTGCGCCCTGTACAGCGAGCGTTAGAAAAGTGTCTTCTCACCCTCTGGCCCTCCTCTATCTTGCGGTCAGCCGCGTTGGTCAGCGTGCCTGTGGGACCCGGCACCACTAGGTGGCGCTCCAGCCTCCTCAGCTCTGTGGAGACGAGCAGAAAAACAACAATAGCACCACCGTCCCCCTATTGGGCGCAAGCGGCCCAGCCCGTCCTCCCGATACGGCACCTTGTGTCTTGGCCAGCAGCTCCACGCGGCATTGGTCCAGCTCGGCCCGCACACTGCCCAGCTCCGCTGTGTTCAAGGCCAGGCGCTGAGAGCGGCGGGGGGGCTCCAGCTCGGTCGGGGCACCCGCGCCCTCTGTCCTCCTCTGCTCCAGGGCAGCGGTCAGAGCTGCGATCTCCATGTCACGCTCCTTATGAAGAGAGGAGGCGTTCGGTACAGGACAGTGACAAAACTCTTAAATACTAATAATAGATATATACATGCTGTGTTCCACCGCACAAGGACGTGCCCTCCTGTCTGGAAGCATTTTTTAAAGTGAGTGTGTGTGCGTGTGCACGCATGCAGTGAACAATAAAATTGAATTGAAAAAGTCCTGACATGATTTATCTTGGTCTCATTCTTTTACATCACAAAAACCTGGCGTGTGTGTGTAGACTTTTTATATCCACTGTTCAATAATGTATTACATAAGGAAGGAGATAGATGTTTGGGGGTTCCGCCCTTGCCCTTTCAGAGGTTTGCGCACGTCACTGTCCATGCACCTGGAACTACTTGCCTGTCTGACACTTATACAAAAATGTTAACCATTTCATTTAGTAAATAAAAGTATTTAATTTGTGTAAATGAAGACAGACATCTTGCTTCTATACCTCCAACATCTCTCTGTAGTATTTCTTAAGATTCTTTTCCAGGTTGGAAACCCTTTCATCAGACTGTTCTTCCATTTGAGCCCTCGCTCTGTCCAAGGCTTCACTATGAAGTAAATAAAATTATAATTAAACGTATGCAACAAAATCTAATTATAATGCCCATTTAGTGTTGCCCACAAACACACTTACTTGTAGTCAAGATGCAGGCCATTAATCATCTCCTCCATCTCAGAGACCACCTGCTCTCTCACGCTGGCCTCCATAGACACTTTCTCCTCCCGTTGGCGCCGCACTTCTCTCTTCAGCACATCAATAGCACCCATCAGCACCTGGGGGAAAAGAGTGGGATATCGTTTGGACACCTTCCAGGCTGCTATGAAAATATCTACTGTCCCCCTTTACTGGTTGCAATACCTGGTGCATTTTAAAATCTGTTTTTTGCATGTACTGCATTTACAACAGACTATATTAGGAACACAAAATGGTGCGGGGTACACCACACCACACTATTACAACATTGGCAGTGCGTGTTCATTGTTGGGAAGGGGGAACTTCTAAAAAGGGAGAGGTGAATTTGCTTTGATGTCAAGTTCAACAAACATCTTTGTTCTTTCTCCAAGGTCGCTGACTCTGCGCGCAATGTATTGTGTAAGCAAACTACCGAGAAATAAGTTGGCAAAACAAAGCATGTGTCAGGGTGAGGAAAAACCCACAGCTAATCAAAGAGGATGTACAGATTCCTCAGTGAACAAGCACAGACCCAATAGACAGACACAGACCCAAGCCTCCATACAACAGCAGACCCAGACCCCCGTACTACTACTACAGACCCAAGCCCCTGTACAACAACAGGCAGAGGTAAGCATACCTCAGTGTCCAGCATGGTGATATCTCCCTCTTCTTCATCACTCTCATCTTCCTCCAGCAGAGTGTCATTAGAGAGCGCCGACGGTTCTCGCAGCAAAGACAAGATGTATGCCACTCTGGTCTTTGTAGATGGGCCGTGCACTAGCTGACAGAACCAAAACATTATGACAAGAGTTAGTGACAAGTGACATTATGACAAGTTAAGTTAGGTCAGTTCATTTCAGGGAGAACCAGAATGTATTCACTCTACGTCTACTGGGTGGAGATACTGTATATTGTTTTATTCCAAAAAGAGTGATACAATATAGTTTCTCTTATAATGCAACAAGGCATTTATAAATGACATATCAAGATATAATGATGGCTGAGGCCAGTGTTCTATTAGATGCTTTAACTCCTAAGCAAGTGATTAAGTTACCACCAACAAATGCACGTGACCGCTTTGGAATGAAAACATGTCAACGTCATAGCAGCCAACCCAGTGACTGGCGGGGAAATTCCTGCAGTGGAGATAACGCCAACTGATCTTTACCTGGGTGGCGATAGCGGAGAATTTGAGGGCCTGGAGTGTCTCATCGTAAATGGAGGAACACGGGTTGATGTTAACCACCATGCTCGAGTTGCCTTGACCGCAGAAGAAGCCTTGCAGTACCCGGGTCAGCTTGCTGTCTCTGAAAGGTACGACTTGTGGAGGACGTGACCTAGAACGCACGAGAACATCATCATACCCGTTCCCTGGATGTGTGACGTCTTGTATGCACAGCTATGGGTAAACAATTGACCGCTAGCTTCATGCTAGCGAGCCAGCAGTTACAGCACCTGTTGTCCTGGTTGTATCTCAGCGCCGCGATGCAGCGTCCCAGGGTGTGGAGAGATGTGTTGATGTTGTTGGCCTCCTTCATCCTTTCGCCGCTGCGTTGGTCTTTACAGCGCTCGGAGCCCGCCAGGTCGCACACAGTCAGTCTGTGGAGAGGTCGCAGAGAGGTCACAGAGAGTCAACCCGCTGCTATCACCGTATCAAGGACATGACAAGCCGGACTATTAGGGACGGCTGAGAAGGTATCGACGAGGTCTTACTCGCTGATGCGCGTGGCCTGGCATGAACCTTCCTGTGGTTGGACGTGCAGGACACGGATGGAGAAGACACTGTGGCTGGATGGAACAGCGGGGAGAGGTTAGCTATTAGATGATCTGTTATTACTGGTGAGAACAGCAGAACGAACCACATACTGGGAGGTGTTCTAACCTGCGGCTGGAGTTCTGGTTGAGGTGGGTGCTGGCAAAGCTCTGGTTCCTTCGCCCAGCCCTCAGGATCCTCCAGGCCTCCTCTGCACTACGCACGTGGACCCAGGTGAGGTCTGTCACAACAAGGGCGTGGCATACAGTGACGAGGACAACTTCACACCCGCGCCATGAAGCAGTTCAAATGTATAGTCAGCTACTGTAAGCTAATAAACATTTTGTCAAATTCACCAAACATTTCACTAGCTTACCACTCTGTGTGTGCTGAAAAAAGAATCACACCTTTCCGGCCCTGACTCCATAAACATAAACAAAGTGGCGTATGCCGCTTACAAATTGGAAAACTGTGCTTTGCGTGGCAAATTATGAATAGGCACTTTCGCACCCAACAGTTCTAGGACACACACACACACACACACACACGCACGGACGCACACGCACGCACGCACACGCACGCACGCGCACGCACGCGCACGCACACACAGCCAACAGCAAGTGATGCAAGACGACTGTTGCTATCTGACTGCCCACTACAACAGCCACAGAAAACGTCGTTATAGGCGTTGTGTGTTTGTGTGTAGTGTCTTTTATGTTGACGGCGCTGGAATGGAGACGTGCAGTTGCGAGAGCAAGAATGAGAGCCGAGAGGCAAAAACACCCTCGGCAACACTACCTATGATCGAGGCCGAGAGAAGGGCACCGCGCCAAGACAAAGGAGGCTGGCTGGCCAGTGGTAAAAATGCCAGTTGCCGGAAGCGTTCGACCAATCAACGCACAATTACATCACTTGTGGTTACCATTGTGGTGGGAGAGTACCTAGCCTGAAGTAGGAGCTAAAGAAGTTCCTCACAGCAACGTTCTAAGAACTAAGATCGTACTCCGTTCCTGCTGTGCGTACAAACAGTTTTAAGAATGTTCCAACTGTGCTAAAGCTCAGAATTATGTTTATTAAGTCTTAAGCTCACTTAATCGGTGAAGGAACTAATGAGCATAGGTCAATGTTACCTTTTACATATGGGTTGCCCTGCTTGTCGTCACTCAGCCTCAGGGTAGCTCTTTTCCTGGGCTGCAGGGAGGGCGGCACCTCCAGTAGATCATACAGGAACTCATTGTATATCTCATAGAAGGAGACCCAGACAGAGAACTGCATGCCTTGCTCCAAGTAATCCCCTCCGCTGTGAGAAAGGCTGTCGGGCTCCAGACACACACTGTCAGAGTCTGCGGGTTGGAGATGGAACGTTTTACATTAGCAAGCGTCGACTGAAACACAAGGCTTCACCAAAATAATCGTACACATTACTATTCTGATCTGACAAGCACCACATACACTATGTAGTAGTACACAGTATGCTAGAGTAGTACATAGTACACTATGATACCCAGGCTGTATACATTCAATGGGCGAAAACAGAGGTGTCAATCAAGATATCATAATAATATAATCATTTATTTTCTAAGCGGGCATGAATGTATTTGCCGTATGAGCATGTTCAGCGTGAAAGAGAAAGAGTAGCTTATGAGACCAGGATGGTCTCACAAGGCTAAGTGTGGCACAATAAGAGATCCCCTTTCTCCTGATAGGCCTGTAAAGGTAGCCACGAAGCGCCCTCTCACCCTCCAGCTGTGTGGCAATGCTGCTGGTCACGGAGAGTCCCCCGACGCCGCTATCCCAGGCGGTGGTGGTGCCGCCCCGACGGGACGTCGCGCACTCGTCCTGAGACACACAACAAGCAAGAGAGACGAGACATGAAGTCGTGGCAATGCAAACGCACGCCGGCCACCGCCAAGGATTCTGGCAGGGACGTGGTTCCATTAGTGCACCTCTTTCAGCAGGGAATCCCTGCGGATCTCCTCCACCCGGACTTCGCTGGACTCCAGCTGCCGCACGTCCTGGTACATGACGGGCTTGAGATCCATGGCGCTGTAGAGATGCTCTTGCAGTGTCCTGAACACTGATACCAGAGCCCTGGGCAGGAGGCCTGCCTCGCGGCCAGTACCTGTGGGCCAGGAGACATTTTAGTTGACATTTAGTTAGAAGTTACATATAGTTATAAGTTATTCAACGATCATAGTCATCAAGCTATGGCAGCACTGTACAAAACACCAAAGGACCCCTCAATGTGCACTGCCTATTACATTATAGCTGTGCAGGACCTAGTGTAATCATGCCTGTTGATCCATTAAAAGGTTAACAGAAGATCTGAACTTAGCGTTATTAAGAAATATTGACACCCTGCTCAGTACAAAGTGAACGCTCACCCTGAATGGTGTAGGTCTTTCCAGAGTTGGTGACACCGTATGTGTAGAGAAGTCGGTTTTCCCCCTTAAGTACATCTTTCACCATATTCTTCATCGTGCTGTCATAAAACTCCTGCTGTGTGGTTTCTGGACCACAAATCTAGAATGGCAAATTAATAAAAGACATTACACGAAGACAAAACAAATGAGGCAGGTGTAGAATTACAGATTTATGGTTGATTATTATAAATAAACCGCTACAGAGATTTATAGATTGTTCTAATTTGAGGCTTCTTGATTGCATTATAGCGTCCCCAGAGAGACCCAAAGTAGTCACTCCAGCCTGTTTGGAAACATAAGTGAGTGAATGCAAAAATAACTTGTTTTAAGGGGGACTCGTTTTGGATTTAAGAAGATTTTTCTCCAAACAAGTTGTTTGGAGAAAAATCTTAAAAACACACATTTCTCTTCTATATTACTGTATACAGGACATTTAATAACCACACTTTCAGTAAGTGATTTGGCCATACAGGTGTTGTGGGAAAGATTATGTTTACTACCTTTGAGAAGCTGAACTTGTGCATGCTCTGGGTGATGCCCCTCTCTGCACTCTTCATGTTCTGGGAGTCTCTTGGAGCTTTGAGCAGCAATGTCTCCTCATCCTGGATACCGACACAACCCTGTAGGGTGAGCAGATGAAAAATTTCCTCAGAACATGGAAGGTGTGGTCACACATGAGAGTTCCTGTGAACTAAGCACTTTAAACATTACTTTACATTAAAAAGGAAACCATGTAGATTACTTTCGTCTTACCTGTTCCTCCCCCCTCTCCATTTCCCCTTCTGTGAATGGACGGATGCGAAGATAAACCTTCATTCTCTCATTTACACCATCACCACTTCCTTGTCGTGGAAGTCCCGGTTTCCCTGGAGTTTTCTAAACATTCCAATAGAAACATGCAAAGTAACAATTACTTAACGACCCAATTTCTTTTATAAAAATGTATCCTTACTTAGTTCAGTTCTACCTTTGAACAATGCCAGTTACACTATTCAACCACACCATTGCTAACTAGTATCGCTTGCATGCCCAGAACTCCTCCCCACATCAGGCTCAAATATACCAATAGCTTGATGTTCATTATTAGGCTTTTAATAACTGCATTCATTGCAATACATTGAAGCACATCTATTCATGTATCGCCGGAAGATAACTCACCGGCTCTTTAGCAGTAGATTTCACTTCCACGCCTGGAGAGATAATAGAGATCTCAGGCAGACGTGGTCTTGACAGGCCTCCAACTTCTGCTGCTGTAGACTCAAACACGGCCATCTCTTCATCCTCATCCGATGGGGATCCATTCGGGGAAGCAAAATACAATGCCATCCTAGAGAAAAGAATACAGGGTTCCACGTTTTATAGCCGATAAGAAGCTCGTAATCTGAATATGTCCTGTGTGCGAAGTTCATATATGTACTAGTTTAGTAGCATAATTGAAAACATGCTAGCTAATGCTAAAGTAACAAAGCCAGAAACGATGGCAAAGCTTCTTAAATTCTCCACTCCCACCAAATACACGAGCATACTGTATGTATCGACACGGTTAGTCCACATATCTACATTAACTGACTTTTAATAATAAGTTTACAGTGAATCATAATTTAACACTGTAGTAGCCTACTACTTATCGTATAAAGACTGTTTTAACAGTCAAAATACTACCGTACTGTACCTTGACGTGTAGTCAACGTATCTTACCTGGTGGACGTTATGCACCTAATCCCGTTTTTAAAATACCTACTCCTTATAAATATATATATGTAGGCCTATTGTGTTTTTTTTTTGTTAATAGAAATCTGTAAACTAATAATATAATACTAGTAGTCCATAGGTCAAGCGTAGGCTACCTTGTTTCAAAACCTAACTGGTTGCATGCAGTGAACAAGTTTTCGAACATCGCGCTTGGCGTGTGTAACCAATCACTGACTGGTTTGTCAAACTTGGAAGCGCTCTTATTGGCTAATGGATTCGCATGTATGGTGAGTCTACTTCAAACCAACACGGTCATGAGTTAAAGGTTCCTACCATAAGGTTCCTACCGCAATTTCCACAAGGGGAAAAAATATAAAAAAAGAGCTAGGTGTTTTTAGTAGATGTTACACAATTATATTATTCGAATTGACCAACTATTTTGTTTCTTATTTTTATGTTGTTATTGCATTGTCTAAGACGTAGAACAAAACACATTCGACTAATGATAAAAGTAACATTTTTATTTTGTTGCATTCATAATCATAACAGTTATCACCATAATCAAGGACATGCAATAATAATAGTGACGTATCTCTGGGTCATTCACTCATTAATATACTCAGAAGGTTCTCAAGTGAAAATGGAGAGTGCAGCCCCAGTGTCAATGCATGTGAAACAATGGCAACTTTTATGATGTCATGATCAATGATACTGTTTTTTTCTTAATTAACAAATACCTTTATATGAAAGCATAAACACTGGTTTGTGATTATGTTTGTGAACACACGATAATAATGTCAAAGTTCAACTGTCCCATTTTGCCAGGTGTCACATTTTACATATATTTTACCTGCTGTATCTATAGGCGTATCCAATTTATA
>JAODUK010057826.1:0-18144 GCA_027564635.1 Typhlichthys eigenmanni
ATATGTATTTATTTATTTACAGTACATATGCCGTGCCATTGATACTCACTGTTTTGACAATGTTACAACAGGCAGGGCAGCAAAACCTGTATTTTTGCAACAAGTGATATCAACATGCAACGTGCCGTGGGAGGTCAAAGTAGGTGAAACGGGAAGCAGCTCCAATGCAACATGCACTTTCATTTCTATCTCAGGCATACAATAGATGGAGGGATTAGCTGACGCTATAGTTTCAATTGTGGTTCTTCGTTATGTGAAAATTTATGTTGCGTTATACTGTGCGATTTTCAAGGATTATACATTTTCTTTGCATTGATCACAGGCCAATGTTTATACACATAAAATGAACCCCGTTTTCATCAGTAATTCATGATTTATGAGACTGTTTCTCCAGATGGAAAATAGGTACAGTGGATACTGTCCAAGTGAAAGATTAATTACCTGAGCAACGAACTCCTTGGGCAATGAGTCCCCACATAAAATTGGCACAGTACTCGCACCAATGTGGCCCTTTGAACGTGTGTACCTGGAGGGGTTCAAGAAACACACACGGTTATACAGACACACAAAGACAACAAGCGTTGGCCTGAACCCATTGATAATAACACCGCTACTGTATCTGCAGTCAATACCCATTATATGAGCTGCACAGAGAGATTACCGTCCCCTGATCGCTACAGTGGATGGGACCCGTGGCCATACGAGAGCATTTGTATATACAAGGAAGATTAAAGGATTTGCAGAAGTGTGTCTGGCATCTGTTCCCAGGCTGTTGGGCATATACAAACACCCACACAAGCAATACTTCATGTAGGTGTAACACACACACACACACACTGTACACAAAAGGCACATGCGTGTGAGTACACAAACACACACACACACAGACGTACACGAACACATGCGCACACACACACACACACGCACACATTCACACACATGCATGTGGACACGGACACACACACGCACAGACACACACAGACACACAGATGTACACGTGCACATGCGCATACACACACTTCACACACACACACACACACACTCATCAGCAATCAAGTCTTTCATTAGGTTACAATAGACTGGTGTGCATAGAGGACAGGTGGGGTGTAGGACGGCTTTGTTTCTTTCAAAGAGGGAGTCAACAAGATGCCGGGGGCCATTCCGACCTGTGGGTTGGCTGGAACATGAGACACCACAGCCACAATGTTCAGGTACCCACAGGCACGCCCTAATCCAAGTCTTTTTGTGTCTGCTAGGAAGACAGTGGCTTTTTAAGGTCTCAGCACAGAGGCTATTAGTGAGAACTCAGGACTGACCCTGGTCTCGTATAAATCAAACTACGGAGACGAGGAAAGGGGGCTAACAGCATGGAAATCAATGGCAATCCATGCGCACCACTGTAAATGTGTGTCCATTAGACACACTTAGTGCACGCGGGTGACAGCTGTTGCTGTTCTCACAGTGAAAAACACACTCATAGGGAACGAACGCGGTGGAAGGTTCACAGCTCCTGAGGCGGTGACGGTAAAAGCAGTAACTTTTCTGAACGCCGCTCGTTTATTTCAGACACACACTATAGCAACTGTTTCACGAGCTTGCGTTGAAACAAATGATTGCGTGAGGCGACAGGTGGGTAAACATAAACTCCTAGCGTTTGAACACAGGATATTAGAGATCACCACTTCCTCGCAAACAACAACACAGTCGACTCACCTTGAAGTTGTGGACCTTCTCGTAGGAGCACTGCTTCTCCGGGCTGTCCCTCAAGGCACTGTGCCGGACCAGGGGCGAGGTGGAGGAGATCTGCGGACAGGAGGCCAACAGTTTAAGTGGCTTCCACAACACGGTTCCCTTGCCGCCCAGCTTCACTCCCAGGGCCAACGCCAGCAGCTCCTGCCGCTTCTTCCCCTGCCGCCGGGCCTTGTGGGCGGTCAGCAGCTCCGCCGGCGAGCCTCCTCCCCGGTCCTCCACCTCCTCCTTCTCCACCGACACCGCCGCGGCTTCCGTCTCGCCACGCTCCCACAGGCGCTCCATCTCCCCGGGGCAGAGGAAGGAGGGAGCGGCGGCCCGACAGCAGCCGGCTCCCCTGCTCGGCTTCCGGGCGGCTGGCCAGCACGGCGTCGGGTGACACCCGAGGCGACCGGAGCGGCTCTGCATCTCAACCCCCTCAGTGTCCCGCAACAGTAGAGTGAGAGAGAGAGAGAGAGAGAGAGAGAAAGAGAGAGAGAGCGGCAGTGGGCGGCGGCACCCCTACCCCCCCCCCCCCTCCCACCCACCCAAGGACAGAAGCGTGCCTCAGACAATGGCCCTCATTCACACGGCCGAGCGGAGCGCGGGTTCCCTGGTGAGGGGGAGGAGGGGAGGGGCCAGGCAGCAGCTACAGTTCAGGACCACTTCACACGGCTCAACAGCTCATCGAGGCAGGGTCAATGGTCCAGCAACCCTCTCCAAAGCACGCCTCCCCCCCAAATTAGGGTCCCGCCCCTTCACCAACCGCCTCCCCTAAGACACACTCTGCATTGCATGGCAATGTTCTACTGCTCTTGCTAACCGTATAGCTAACTACTAGCCGCCCTGAAGCACACACAACCTTTACCCTTGCTGAGGCCTGACCACTGACTGCCAAAGCCAGTCTGTGCTCTCTTAAGACAATTAGCCCTCGTCCTCTTGGCTATGCTGTTTGAGAGTCCACAGGTGGAATTCCTCTGGAGACTAATAGATGCTCCGACTACATGGCTGCTCTCCGTCAATCACACTCCAGACCCAGACCCCAGACCATCTCCTGGAATTGGGAGGGAGGGAATACGACCATAATCTGCAATCAAGGAACAATCCTTTAGAGCCCAAATCAAAGTGGAATGGGAAGGTCATTTGCAGGCCTGAAGCATAATGCATTTGCCAGTGGGGGTGCTTTGGCGGTATCCACACTGTGTAAACATGAACCTTCCCCAAAGGGCTTCTCCAGTTAATCAACAAAGTCTGAACTGATGGCCAACAAGTCACTTGTCAATATTGACACGCACCAACATGTCACGTAACCCACAGTGACAAAATATTACTATTGACAACCACTGTGGCACAAAAGTGATGCAATCAATGTTTACAATCATGTACTGTATGAAGAAAAGAAAAAAAAAAAATATATATATATATATATATATATATATAAATACACATTTATATACACAGTATATGTTACATATGAAGTACTATTGTGAAGATTATAAAAAAAAAACTATTCTAGACCCAGAGACCCTACAGGGCTACAGCAAAGATGAGACCCAATGAAAGGATTGGCATCCTTCAAGCCTGACAGACACAGAATCTGTTAATAAGAGACACTTTGAGCTTTTTGTTGCATCACCGTCGGCGATGGACCAAACCTGTGCCTGAGAGTCTTTAGTCTTTTTGAGTGATGGCTGAGCGGGTGACAGCACAGGACAAGGACATTTGTCACAGGGGTTGGCAGTTGGTGTTGTCAAAAACATACCATAGCATTGGGGCAAACCCTGCTGATAGATATTCTAGCCTATAGAGGAAGAGATGAGGGAATGTCTGACAACACTGGGGGGGTGAGGCCTGATCTCTTTGTCCCCTAGGCAGATGGCTTCTTGTCTCTTAAAGAAGAGCTTAGAAGAAAGGGCACAAAGGGTAGTGAGATAGCCAGCCCTGCCTCTTTTCATTTGGCTCATTTATTGTATCTCAACGAGGCTCTGTGCTGAGGAGACACTGTATTAGCTGCATGGAAAAAATAAAAGAAGAAGAAAAAATATGTGTAAAGCAGGGCACTATAAATGCATTAGACGTTAGAAAATACTGCTGATACTTTTTGAAGAGAACAGTCTTTGTGAAAGTTTTTTTTAAAGTAAAATATAATAACAGAATGAATCTGAGGCAAAACACGAAGTCAAGTGCCCCATTCCAAAATGTCTGCCACTGGAAATGCTTGCTATGCCGTGCAAGTGGCATTTTTGCATTTTACAACTAAGGAACATAAATAGCGCTTCACTATTTTTGCACGTTTACAGCAGTCAGCTCAAATGGTAAGTGTACCAACAAACAAGTCAGTCTTCAATAAAGCTTTCCGGCTATGTGACTAGGGCAGCCAGGAATGTGGCAATAATGATACATTCATCAGATTCTTGTACTCTAGGCAAGTCTCGCTGATATCAAACCAGTGTGGCGAGTGTCTCTTCACGATTCTCAGGGCAAGTCAGGCACACAATGGAGGGTGTACATAAAGACAAAACGGCAGAGGCTGTATTAGACAGGTCGAATCAGAGGTTTCTCACGCCTTGTGGGAGAATGTATCTGTGACAACAAGCCCGCATTGGACTTAAAGCAGTAACTGCATGCGAGTGTCGATAATACAGTGAAGCTACTGTGTCTTCAGCGCTGCAGGGTGCGGTTGTGTGATTGGTAAACACAAAATTCTAAAAGTATTTGTAGTTCCTGCACCCTCTGGCCCTCTGGATACTGGTTCGGGTGTCTTGACTCCTCAGAGGCATGGTCTGGGAGAAGACATGCAAAGACTGGGCTCTTTCTCATGTTGCAACTGATTGGCATGCGTGTGTTTTTCTCCCCTGCATAGCCTCTCATAATCAGCACTGCTGCCTTGGTCCCCATTGATAAATAATGCTTGAAAAGTTGAGTATCAAATGAGCTTCGCAAACACACGCACACACACGCACGCACGCACGCACGCACGCACGCACGCACGCACGCACGCACGCACGCACGCACACAAAACAAACTGCCATTCAAATGTAGGCCACGCTCTAGATTTGTATTTGTGGAAAGGCGCTAGATGCACAGAATCTCAGTGTTGTTTCTCTACAAACAAACATGGGTTTAGCACTGATTACCATAATTGGCTAAGCCTAGCACAGCACGGAGTATTGAGCATACGCAGGCTAGTCGGCCTGTCTTCGTAACCTAACAGAGGTTGTTTTTGGAATGTGAAACACAAACCTCATTTGTAACCCACAATTAACTACATGCTATACTGACCGAAGGTTAAAAGCAGGCCCAATAGGTCTGTGCTAATGGCATATCTATAATGACGCTGTGATGTCTGGGGGGTTGTCATGTCTCTGTTAACCGATTGTCAAGCTGACGTATTGACGATGCGTAACCCAGAGCAACATATCTGACACACACAAAGTGTACATAGTGTAGCTTTTCTCTGAATAGGAGAAAACATCAGTGACTGTTAAAGATAATGTCAAAGTCAACGAAAGAAAGAAAGAGAAAGCAATTGTGTTAGGTTGCCACCTAGTGGAGGGATAGTTATCCATGTTGCTCTTCCTTAGACAGTGCCGGTACGGAGACATTACACATTCCTGGTTGGTTAAATATTCACAGGGCGATCATTCCCCAACAGGTCAGGAGAACAAATGACTACAGTGTGCCAAGCTCAGCGGCTGATGTGCTTGGCGACCAGAGCAGCGTCCCAGTCCCTTTGGTCATCATTACCTTTCAGGGGTGGGTGATGAAGCATGGCAGGAGCCCCACACACCCCCCAGAGGCAGCAGAGAGAACGCACTCCAGGCACATTGCAAATGTGAGTGGTTAGCATTAAGGAGGACATGGTTTAAAGTCACAGCCCCGTATGGTAAATGGACTGCATTTATATAGCACTTTGATCCGCTTTACAGTATTTTGCCTCACATTCGCACACACATTCACACACCGATGGTGATTACTGCCATGCAAGGTGCGACCAACCACCGGGAGCAGTTGGGGGGTTAGGCATCTTGCTCACAGATGCTTACAGGTTGGTCAACACCAGGGTTCAAAGCCACGACCTTCCGGCTAGGAGTCCAACATCCAGACCCCTAGACCACCCTGCCCCCTTTAATGGATAAATCCGTATGACACAGTATATCCATTAAAGAACCAGACGCCTCTTCAATAAGCTGTTGACAAATGGATGCTTTTGTGCAATTTCCGGTTGCGTCAACTGCAACAACAATAATATGATTCGTTCTCAAACTGGAGGTCACAACCCATCATTATATATTTTTTTGTGAGATCACAACATGATTCCACAATTTTATATAGTTATTGTCATTAAGTTCTATTAAAGACCGACTCTAGATAAGCGGATGAAGATGGATGGATGGAAGTTCTATTAATCATGTTTTCAGTGGTCATTATACAGTATCTGATATAATTTTATATATATATTTGTCTGTGTGTGTGTGTGTGTGTGTGTGTGTGTGTGTGTGTGTGTGTGTGCGTGTGTGTGTGTGTGCGTGAGTGTAGATGTGTGTGTGGATGTGTGTGTGTGTGTGTGTGTGGTTGGGTGGGTATGCGTGCGTGTGCCTCTTTTAGGGCAAAAAGCTGTGAAAACCAGAGTGCTGCACCACTCTGCAGTCCAAAAAACTCAAAAAAATGAGTAAAAGCCAAATAAATATACAGTACATTAGTCACTGCTGCATGCAGGGAAGCAAATGTGTTGAATGATAAGCCTCACCCTGTCCTCTCTCTGGAATGTGACTCTGCGAGAGTCTGTGCGCCCGCGGCTCAGCCTGTGCACCATCTTGTCCTTAAGGAGGGAGGTGTAGCCTAAATGCTCGTAGATGGGGTTTGTCGTCATCCTGGCAATGTATTCCGTGGCCTTGGTCTCAATGTAGAGCGTGATGAGGCCATCTGTCACCAGGTCATGCACCGACTCAAACCTCTTCTCACCGACAAAGTGCTTCCCGTCGTAGAAGAGCCTGTAGTTCAGAGTCTGAGGCCCAAACCTACGTGGAATCATGAGTATATACACAGACTGAGTCAGTTGGCGCATAACGAGATGTACACGAAAATGAGAGGGAGATGGAGAGAGAGAGAAAGGGAGAGAGAGAGAGAGAGGGAGAGAAAGAGAGAGCGAGGGGGGGCAGAGAGTGTGAGAGATAAACCAGATCGTACTAAATGCCAACGCCCGCTGGTGGGGTCGTTTGGTGGCACATCAAGGGATGCACTTTTAAAAACGTCAGAAATGTAAGACGCAAGACAAATTGACGGAGAAGCTAAACTATGTGCATGTTTATGGCTTCAGTAAATACAACCATGTCGTAACACCCCAGTGGGCGTTGCCCTGATAAAAAGAACTACGAAATAAAACTTGGGCGTCTGCAGTGTGCGATGGCCTTCAGACACATACTGCACACATTGACCTGTGCCCCCTAAAGTGTGTGATAAATACGTGCATGCTCACGTGCACATGCAAGGGGTTGCATGCAAGGGATTGTGGATCATCATATTTTGCTGCATATAATTAATCACACAAGACAGCAGCTGAAAAATAAACTGTATATTTACACAAACATCTAATCAAATAATATAATTTTATTATACAATATGTTAAAGATAAATATGTAAACAATAGTAAACACATATTCTTATTTATAACTATAATAACATTATTAATAAATAAAAATGACATCTTGCAGTCTGGATATGTACCGTAGGGCCAAAGTGTGAGTTCCATGCTGCCTTTGACTCTCTCTGATGAGGTAAGCCCCCTCCAGACCCCCCAGGAGCTGATCTGCATATTCTCTAGATATCACGCCATGGAACCTGTGACAACGGTTGCTTGGTGATACCATTTACTGTACATCTATGGGCTATTAATATTACTCCCCATCCACATCATTTAACAGCAAGATATTTATGACATTGTCTCTCTTCAAACATGTAGCCTATGTGCATACTCTTATGAGCATATTCTTGAATGGTAAAGATTATATCTGTAAATAAACATCTACCATCAACCACAACAATCAAACCAAATCTAAAGGACAGCAACACATATGAAGCTGTTATTGGAGTACTTACTCTCTGCCATAATACTTGGGTCTGGTCTCCATCTGTAAGCCAGAGAACACATATTGGATGGCGTTAGGCTTCATGAAATATAACTCCAATTGCTTTTCCAATTGTTCTCAGTCTGTAAGAAAGATCACGGGTAGTCTGCAACACAAGACAAGGTTTCTCTGCGTGCACTCATTTATTGTACATATACACACAGCTGCCCAACCTAGCAGATTAAATGCTATCTAACAACTGCTGATTGCTATAGCCATCATCTATAAATGATTAATATGTGCAGTTGTGTCATGATACATTTTTCCTCTTCAAAATGTTAAAAACAGTAAGTCTGTTGACATTAGGATTGTCTTTTAACTATTGGAATGTATTTTGGAATGAATCCTGGAAAGTCCTCGAAAATCAAAGTAGGCCAACGATTACTGTGGGTTGTTCCTGTGTAACAGAAGCAATGTGTGTCAGCTCCACGAGTTGACTGAATAAGCTCTACGTCACACAACCAAACCGGAAAACAGTACTCATGGCTTCCGCTTATCAGAGAATGTGGTAACTAGGTTAGTTAAACCAATCTGACAGCGTAATATTCACTTCTGGGTAATCATATAACATAACGCAATCAGTGCTCATTTTGAAAAATAATTATTACTGATAACCAATGCTCGTTAACCGACCATCAACCGACAATTTAAAAGTTTAATTTAGAATCTGTCTGTGCAGCCCACGAGTGTCTATCTGTGTGGCCGATTGATAACAGCCGTGCTGGTAACAATACGAGTTGACACTGGTAGAACTGTAAATGTAGGCTACTTAAAAGTAATAAGCAAAACCGATATGCTACAAGCAAGCAATCACAAACATGTTCCTGTACAGTAACAGCTTGATCAGGCAGGCTATCTTATGCCGGATTGTTTACATACTGTGCAACGAACAAACAGTGTCGTGTTGGCTATACATGTACCCGGTATTTTTAGCTGGATGCTCAATACGGTAGGCTACAGTGGGCTGGCTGCATATTAGCCATGTTGTCTTATACAGGTTATAGTCCTCAGCATAACAGTTTTTATATTGCCTTTTAGTCCATAATCAAACGTGTCTTAGCTACTTAGATGTCTGTTAAATACAGACATCTAAGTAGCTCGTAGAGCAACTAACCGGAAGCGGTGCGTACCGATTAACACATTTGTTTTTAATTAATTGCGCATAAAGCCTATCGATCTCACGGCAGAGAACTTGTCCCACATCAATACAAACCCATGTCGATCACGCTTAGAACTCAATGTTTGAGTCATTAATAAGGGTTGTTCCCTGCATGCCAGCAGCCACCTGCATCCCGGACATACTGACCTCCTGTGGGCATGTGACCCTCTTGGGTCTAGGGGCCTCCTGCTGCAGCTGGTACACTAGAGAGAAGACACATGGACATTAAAGGTGAATCACTCATTCTGGTCATTCTGGAGAAGGTTTGTGGATATTTGAACTCGGTCAAAACAAAAACACCTCTCCCTTCAATGCCATAGTGTGCTCCCCCTCAGAAGCGCTGGCCCCACACATTGGAAACATATTGCTAAGATAGTGATGTGTGTTCCGGTCTGCACCACTTTGTTTGTGTTACTATTTATAGAGCCAGGGATGGGTAGAAACACCATATTCTTTTTTCAGCACGCACGCAAAACGCTTAGCTAGCTAGCGGACCATGAGTTGACAAAAAATGTATTAGCTTGCATTTTCTACCTCTAATCTTTAGTGAGAAAAATAAATGTAATTTACAAACATTACCAAGGTAATAAATCTAAAGTTAAAGGAGGTGGTAAAACGGTAACACGCATCTTTATGAATTATCTTTGTAAATCCAATCCAATCCAATCCTAAAAGACATGGTACTGTACAACACAATGGGAGTGGTTCATAGAGTCCACAGAGCACGGCTCATGCACCTCAAATACTGTACCTCAGTACCCATTACATGAACAAGGATATGGTTTTCCAGAATTTTCAGGCCTGCTCTGTGTATTTAACAGGATTATTTTAATCCACTTCAGAAGACAGGGAGGCACTGCGCCACGACTAGGCGTCTGTGGATTAGTCATGCTTAAAAAGTAGGGGGTTGAGCTCAAAGTGAATCGGTGAAACCGCTGAAAATGGAACTGAGGAATATGTCACACATTGAAAGACAAGTCACCAATCAAAGCCTCAGTAACATTACAGCTGTGCAGAATGTGCGGTGAATAGTTAGCACACCAGTAGCCTAATATGGTTGTTGCTTGACATTCACACATTTTATCTTCAAATGACATGTTGGCAAGGATGTACTTTTTCCCAAACAGTGTAGGACTCAGTGTAGGACTGGAAATATTGCTACAAGAGCAGAATAAGCAGTTTTGCATTTGCAGTCGTTCTGGCAACTGGGAATACATGGCTGTGATATATCTCCAATTTACTATTTTTGGCTTTTATATACTTACCGACCGTACTGTATTAAATACCCAACACTTATAGCCATCTACTATTCTGCTAAAACAGAGATTGTGTAAAAGAAAAGCAGCACAGCATTTTATATACACAGAAACTGCTGTGTGAGGGCCAACAAAGTCCTGACCACAACAGAGTTTATGTGCAGGGATAGGAGAAATGTTGTCAGGACGATTTGAGTCAACCAGCGAGATGCTGGACATCCTCCACTGCCGAGATTCAGGTACAGTATATAGTAGACTCTAAAAATACACCTTGGTCAGACTGGACTGGAAGTAAAATAATCTCACAATCAAACATAGCGGCTGGGATTTTAACTGTTTTTGCTGAATAAAGGAATGTATTCATTAAAAAAAATAACACAGTATTTTGAGCTTTACATTTATAGCCTCAGCCTCGATTATATGGAAAACCAATAGTCTGTACAGGTGAGAACACCTATTTTCTTCAAAAATCTGGAATTTTTTGTATGTGTGTGCCTATAGTAAACATCTGGTCACGTATATTTCTATACTTGTGTATTCTACATTAGCCTGTTCCTTTGTTCTGCAAGGAGCTGAAGTAAGCATTACACTCTGAATCTCAGCAGACATTATACGTACGGCAAGTGGCGCAGTGGTAGAGTGGGGCAATATGTGGTCACTGGTTCAAACCCTGCTAACTCCTCACCAAGTGTCTAGGTGTCCTTGAGCAAGACACCTAACCATAACTGCTTTTGGTGGTCAGGTGTCTCCTTGCATGGCTGACATCGCCATTGGTGTGTCAATGTGCACATAATGTAAAGCGCTTCGGATAAAAGCGCTATATAAATGCAGTCTATTTACCATTTACTTACAATAAGACTTCCATATGGGTGGCTGGTAATCCTCCGGGTCTGTAAAACACAAAACAATAAAGGGGAAAACATCTGTTACACACTCACTTAGGCATTAATGGACTGCTCCAAATCTTACCCTCATTAAAATCTCAGTTCTCATTTGCCTGAGAGTGACCTCTTCACCCTGCTTATGTTAGTGTTGGTTATCTCTGCCACATAATTATGCATGAGGCTTAATACTGTGCAGCTGGCTGTTAAAAGGCACACATGAATACATTTGCATTCAGCACCTCTGCTTCAAGAATGATCAATGCAGGTTTGTTATGTTTTCACCTATGTATTCCGCTAGCTTCCTCTACAGAATACAGCGGTATGCATAGGCAGTTAAAGATAAATGAAACATACAAACACAACCAAATAAACACTTGATGCAGTAAAATGTATTTGAATATATGGATGATGTTTCGGGGCAAAATAGAACTGATGACTTATGTTCGATCTGACTAATACTGCAAGGTGAGATGACTCTCTGTCAGCTTGCCACTATATCTCATCAATATAGAATATAGAAGCATGTAATGTCTGACATTAATGTCACTTTTCATTCTGACTCCAACATCACAAAGTTCTCATAACAAATACATTAGACCTACTGTATACCAGACTGGTGTAACCAGACCCAGAATTCACTTAGTGACTATGGTCTGGACACGCTCCTTTGGGAAGTGTTGTTTCCTCCTATGGGCGTAGACCTCTGGTTACTTTTTAAAATATTGGACAGCCTTTAACAATCAGCATTGCTACGACTGTTTGTATCTCTTCATCTAGCTCTACAACCAATTCGAAACACGGTCGACTTCAACGTCATCACACTTATCCGCCCGCATGGACGCTGATTGGTCCGCCAAGCTGTGCAAACGCTAAAGCAAACAGGGTTTCCAGACTATAATCTCAGTGAAAATGTATCTGAGTATTGGAAGGGAGTTGGGACAAAGACTTAGAATGCCTTGCATTAGGGGCATGGCTGAGTGGGTCAGGTGTCACAGTCAATGAGGCTACCATCTTCATGCCTGGTCCATTAATAGAACCATCGCATTGGGTGAAGATTTTGCTCGTCCCATGGACACAGAGGCTCTCAGAGGCTAAAAGGAACGTCATAAAGGCAAACATGCTGAAACAGAGGCTGTTAGAAGTTTCCCTGATGGATCAAAGTACTCACATATATCTCCCTGCCACGGCAGTAATTGGACAGGTGGAGTAAGTGTCTAGTTGAGCAATGAATCACATTTGACCAGAAGAAACCATGCGAAACAATTCTCCGTATCCATCAGCAGATCAATACTATGCCTCGTTGTACACCAGCCATTGTAAGAATGCATGTAAGCTGGAAGTAAACGCTAGGAGGTAAACACTACTAGTAGAAGATAAGAGTTTATGAATCTACAGGCTACTTGGTTGTGATTAAATTGAATGTATTTGTCTCATAGCCATGCAGCATGTGTGAGCATGGGTTGGATTGCAAACATCTATCCTACTTTACTACATTCCTACATTACCGTCTGTTTAAGGAAAGAAGCCAGTACATCACATTGGTGCTTTCTCTTTCATTTCTGCCAGAGTAAATATCTTTTACCATAACAGCACATATAGAGCTGATTAAAGTATACAGTAACCAGTAAGGCTACTTACCTGTAGTAATCTAATATTTTATGTTAAGATTAAAAGATACATGATGAGTATATGTGTGCAAAAGTAAAGTAAGTACATAATAAGTCAAGTAATTATAATACTAATTCGAAATTTAATGCGAAAAACGTGATGTTTGTGTTGTGGCTATAAAATAGGATGTTTGAAAGGCATTCTTACTGAAAGGAACCTCTCATATGACTTCACGTACGATTGATTAGCCTTCAAGGTTCCATTTGGTGATATGAAGCAAAAATGCATCTGAAAATGAATTGTTCTCAGTAACACTGGAGCTCTGTCATCATGGGGTGTGGCCCCACACTAGCGAACAATCCAAATGATTTATTCTACTGCGGCTCGTTTAGGGAATGTGATTTAATCTGGTTGACTGCCAGATACTTTCTTTTCAATCTGATTCTTTTTTTTGGTAAGTAATATCATCTCGGTTTGAGACTGCAATAGTGTTGTGTAAGAGTGCAGTGCTCAGTAGAGAAAGCCTGGAGCTGATGCAAACACTGGGGCACACGCGCACACAAATACACCATGCCTACAACTTCACCACATGCCGACAGACAAATATACTTTAGACAGACACACACATGGCAAACACAAGCACATCACAAAGAGCATCAAGGAGAATTTCAAAGCGCCTCATGAGATGTGCTGCATCTGTTAACGGGGGCTGGATTTAAAATTCAGGAGCCGCAAAATAGATTCTTCCCCTGAAGACACAGCTGCTAATGGCAGGGCCCTCCATTACTCACCGGTCAGAGGCATTCAATAGATAATTACCAGCGGGTGTCAGCTTTGGTGACAAAGAGAATGTGTGATGAATAAAGACTGCCTAATTCTTTATCCCTGGAGATCCTTTCTGCTGAAGCACCTTTGCGCTAATGAAAAGTCAGAGCACTACATATACGATTGATGTGCTTGGAGGTGGTATTGAAGACATCACTGACAATAGCGGCAAATATTTTAAGCATTTATGTATTATACAACGAGCATCATTAATCTTGAATCATAAAATCAAGATCACAGTCGAATGGCTGCAGTCTGCAACTAACAGCATATGCTCTGAAAGAGGACCCATGTAGTTCTAACCATACGATACGCCACACACACACGGACACCGACACATTCACTAAAGCAAACATGCGTACAAACCACACACATACACAAAATAAATCAATGTGTTTATCCTTTTTATCTACAATTTAGCAATGTTTCTACTGTAGATCATGAAGGCATCTGAAGACACACGGTCACGCACACACACACACACCTGTCCATCCTGTCAGGGGGGATGCATGGTTCCTATGGTGAAGCCATCTGTGTGCACACTGCCATTACTGGGTCAGGTAATGATAATACTGTATGTGGTGTCTTGGTGAGTTTGTCTGATAGTGAGTATGTGTGTGCGTGCGTGTGTGCGTGCGTGTGTGTTCCGATGCTACTGTCTGTAGGAAATCCCTTTGGCAGCTGTTGTGTTGCGGTGGGTCAGATGAGAAAAGGAAACACCGGATGTGCTAATATGATTCTGACCTTGCCTGGCGGCTGTCAGAGAGACAGCCAGTTCTCAAAATGAATTAAGAATTAAATTGAACATTGAGGGGAACACACAAGCAATGTTGTTTAGGAAGAAGCATCCCCCTCTGTGCTGTTATACAGTTCTAGATGATTTTAAAGTAGGGGATGTTGGCGTGTTCCATTCACCTCTGCTGTCGGAATGACTGATAATCATTGCTGGTTGGGTTTTGTGTTGACTACCAGTGTGGAATGGAATAGGGTCTTGCTGCACAATACACTTGAAAGCAGAAGACCGATTCTGCAAACCCTTCCCTTCCCAATTCTGTCATGTCAGACGTTGAGGCAGGACACGCCTCCATTAATGTTCAAAGCTTTATTTCACAAGAACTGTCTGGCAAATGAAGAGGTTACACATGATTTTATGCCCAACAGAATGTGTGCCAAGAATGTGTGGGAACCACCATAAATCACATTTACAGTGAAAGGTACTGATTATGCAATAATGTATGCGTGTGTAAACACACACACACACGCACAGTATATTGCATTAGCAATTATTTCCTAGCCTTAACAAATGTGCCATGAAGCAGTATGTATTGCATTATATTATGCACAGCATTGCTATGTTATCATATTGCACGCAAAAGTTTGGCAAACTTAACATAAATAAAAACAGTATACTGTGTAATAATAATTGCTACAGAAATGTCAAAAGGGTTTATATAGAAAGGTCAAAATATAGTATTGCTAATAGAACTTGAAGGGTATTATCTATTAAGCTCTTCAAACAGTCTTAAAGCACAGCAGTTTGTGGCTCACAGCACAAGTACTAATTGGTATACAGATCGCAACGTGCAGATTCCCTTTTTAAGCACACGCCTTATAGACAAGATTATTCAAATGCTGTGTCTGACTGCCAGAATGTTCTGTATGAAAATAATAATACCCTTGTAACAACCACTCGGTCCGTGGCAGCAGCACCGCTTGTAACCTCTGATAATTATATTGACGGCCCAGCGGTAATGACAACCCTCCATGCCACAGTAAGAAAAGACTTTCCTCTTAAGGCAGCAGTGGTCAAACAGTAAATCCACTGCTTCTGAAACGCACATGAGATAATGCTCTGGGAAGCGTGTGGTTTCAAGAGGCTAGATCAGCTTGGAACAACCGTTTGTAGTGCCTTGGGAAATGTGACTCCCTCTGAGTGGTGCGGTTTGGATCCAGGAAAAACTAGAAAATACTACATAAACACAGCCTTTATTGCATGCTCTCCATGTGGAAATATACATGTGACAATCAAGCATAGCATTGCAGATGTGCTCTTTGATTTTTAAGACAAAACGTGATGTTAAACAACCCTTACTGTAGATAGAAAATGTGCTTGGCACAGGTAAATATATATGTATTCTATATCTCTCTCCCTCATGTATGTATCATGCTGCACTGAGATAGCGAAGACTACTGTACTTTACACCATAGCAAACATGAACATAATAAAAACAAACAATGATGTTGCATTTTCAGTCTGCAGAAACATTAGTGTTTGTTCTCACACAGTGGACATTGCACAGCTTTTGCACAAATACACTAACTTTGGCTACTCTTAATTCAACTGTTTACACGAAACCATATACATACTGTTCAAATGAGTGCAATTATGTTCAACAGTGGATCATATTGAAATAATAGGGTATGTAAATGTCACTCAATATGGGGCATATTTATAGGCTTTAGGAAAAACTGTATGGAAACTCAGGGTGTACCCAGTCTGAATCCAATGTGCGCTTGCACGAAGTAGTAGTGTAGAATCACACTAGGCTAACCAATTGGCAGTTGGAAAGCATCCGGCACAGGTTTTGAAATAGCCTACAACAGTAGCCTATATACGTGAAGAGAGAACACGAGTTACAGACGCAGATCTGATTACTTGGTTGGATGAATAACTGGGTCATAGAATACACCTAGCCTAATACGCACTCCCTATGCGCACTGTTTATAGGATATAGATAAGCGCATAACTCGTTGGATCAAAATAATAGGATGAGAAAAGTTTGATTGTCACAGACCTCTGTCACTCGGTCCACAGGAGGTAGCCAATATAGGCGCAATGATTAAAAATTGCAGAAATAAGTTACGACGTATCTGACTGAGCCCAATAGCGCAACTTTATAACATTGTTGCTGAGACAGCTATACACCATTCATAAATCGGTAGACCTATTTAGGATAAATACGTGTTTTGGCTGATTACAAGATAAGGGCGCCTACTACAGTTCAAAACGAATGGACATTAATTTATTTAAGATCGGTATGTGAGCTCCTACCGGATGAAACTGATGAACCTGATAGGCTTGAGTTGCTGGACGCTGCCATACCAATCCGTATACGACTCGGCTACTCCCGTTCAGTCAAGGTGCGCTCACAGCGTGTCGCCCGCGGAACCTCCATTTCAGATCCCATTCTCTGCTGCTCTACCGCTATACCTACACTACCAGCTTCATGTCTTGTCTGATCTTCAGCCCCTTACAGTTCCTCGTCCTCGTCCGACACACAGTCACTTTTGATTCTCCAATCCGTTTCTTCGCTTCCCCGTGCGCCGTAGAATAGTAGTAGCCTACGCTGCCGCATATAGGTTAGGCTACTTACTGTACTGTATGATAGGCTTCGCCACTGGATCAAAATGGTCAGACAGCCTAGAGGAACGCCACAATATACTTCTAACAATTTCTAACTGATGCAGCATATCTAGGCCTACATTCCACGTTGCATTCCTGTGCCAGCCTATAGGTCTGTTTTTACCAGAGATAAAAAACGGACTTCGGCATAGTGTTTCCATGTGCCACTTCAAGGATAGCACACAGCACTACACACGCCTTTTAAAGTGAAAGTGTGGCGTGGAGGCACACTAGAGATTGGATATTACAGTAGCCTAGGCTATGCAGCATGTCTGTCTGAGCATGTCTGAAAATAACTCACTGATTATATGTTTGCTGGTATAAAACACGACAGGCTATTAAGAAAAGTAATAACAAATAAATAAATAAATAAATAATAAATAAATAAATAAATAACACGTTGTGCCACCTATAAATCAACACAAAGACAGTAGACTATAGTTTATCGGGATATTCCTCATATTCTAGTCCACAACGTAGGTTATAGTTATATGACTGTATAGCCCGAAGAATAAAACAGACGTCTACTGTCGATATTTAGGCTGCTTTCAGGTCGACTAATTTCCTGATGAACAGAATTCCTCTCTGTGATCAACAGGTGGCGCCTGGCACATGCATAATAAATATATTGTTGTCTGCTGTGGTCATTACATATCAGTAAGATAATCGTACCCTAAATAATATTGTGATATTGTTAAAATAGACAAATAAAGAAATAAAGAAATAATGTAATACAATGAATAATTTGCAGGTTATTATTGTTTTGCTCTAGACATACAATATGTGTTTTACATCAAATAAGAGCACGTTAAGAAAGGTTTACGAGACTGCCAATGCAATTTCTCTATCTACTCTGAACCTCATACCGATCCTCCACGAACACTGACCTAAATCGCATATTGAAGACTTAACAAGCTTCATCTCTGCCTCGCCACCATTTTTTAACACTAAGATCTATGCTATCAGAAATGTAACCAGCAGCCATGTGCATACAGTATAATTGAAGGTAATGCAATATCATTACATTCATGTTATAACATTGTAAAACTTTACATAATTGGGCATTAGTGTTCTATATCAATCAATCAATCAATCAATCAATCAATCAATCAATCTTTATTTATATAGCACTTTTCATACAAATTCATGTAAC
>JAODUK010057837.1:0-18144 GCA_027564635.1 Typhlichthys eigenmanni
CTCATGAAAAAAATAAAATGTAAACTTTGCGGTACCGGCGGTTGCTTTCCACGGCCTGCGGTTGGGTTAGCAACACCACGGTATTGCGGTTATCGCGACAGCCCTACGCTCACAAGAACAATGCCCTAGTGGGGGGCAGAGCTTCTGAGGCAGCACCCTATGGCACTGAAGGGAGAGGTGTTTTTGTTTGCATTCAGCAAGCATTCTCGAGAATGACTGTACCTTTAAGGTTCCACAGCAGACTGCCTGTCTGCCTGCCTGCTGTGTGAGCCACCAAGATAGCGATGGCTGTGTCATACATGGAGCTTGGCACTTCCACCATTAACTACAATAATCAACCAATCTGAAAAAATCTAACTGCCCGTTCCAAAATGCAGGTGCTTCATCTTTCTTGTGATCTGATTGACCTAGAGATGAAACTCCTGGAAATCTTCCTCCTGGAAATCTTCAGTCAGATTTTATTCAGAATGGGGAATGTGTGGCGGCAGCAAACGGCACATGGCTTGATTAGGAGCTCCCCCATGTGGCGAGGAGCGTCAGTACGCCCTATTGCACCATCATCATAGTCCCAGCATCTTGTCCGTTAGCACGCCGTCTCCTAGGCAACTCTGTGCTGAACGTCTGATACATAGAACCCTGTAAACTCGACAGCACTTTCAGGAAGCAGAGATTTTAATTTTGCTGCTAGCATTGTCACTCACAAGTCTATAATTCCAACACAATGTAGTGCTTTATTTACTAATTTCAGTCTTTATTTATTTAAAGCAGTAACCGTAGACTACTTATTTAACAGATAAGTTGGGAAGTCCGTTTGTGTCAATGGGTTTCCCAGCAAATCCGTCCGTGTACATTTCACTCCGTCTTGGTCGGCCATTGAGTTATGTAGTTTATTGCCGTGCATGTCAATCAAATAACCTCATGTTCAAGTAAGCAGGTTTTGAAGCAGTTAGCCAGCACTGTCCCCCCAGATGTTATACACAGATAAAAGCAGGCTTAGTCTCAGCCTCTTCCGTCCATTAGCAGTACATCACATAGGCAACTCTGTGCTGGACGTCTGAAACCCCTGTAAGCTCCACACGGGACTCTCAGATTTAGTGACTCTCAGATCAGAAGTAATACTGTCGATTTCCATTGGCTGTCAGCATTGTCACTCACAAGTATGTCTCCGTAATTTCCGGTGCAACGATAGTGCAGTGCTTTATTTACAAATATATAATTAAACATTTATTTTAATCAGTAACCATAGCCTACTAATCTTACTACTAAGCCTACTAATCAGATTTACAGACCTGTAAACAAGACCCGTTTAGTTTTCCTCATTGCAAGTTTAACGACTTGGTCATTGAGTTACGTAGTTGGTCGTCCTGCATGTCAATCAAAAGACCTTTCTTGTCAAGTAGGCCGGTACTGACGCAGTTAGCCAGCGCTGTGTCCCAGACTTTATGCATGTAAAGGCTGGCCCTGCCAGACTATCGTCAGCATACTGGGTCTCTCTGTCAACAGTCCGAGCTCTTGAGTTTTGAGCGGCAGCTGTAATGTGTTTCTGTAGCTGTGACTGTACCCTCTGACCTGTTGATGCATGGTGCGCCCTCTGCAGGCCTGGAGAGAGTCTGCATGCTGTACTTGGGGCTCCACAACGTCCGCCAGACCTCCATGTTCCCCCGCGACCCCAAGCGACTGACGCCCTGAGCAGCTAGAGAGCGAGAGGGGCTTGGCCGCCCGCCCGCCGCGGGTCAGGCCAACAGATGATCCTTCTGGGATGGATTGCCAATTAACAACTCACTATGATTAACCATCAATGACAGATTAGTTATTATAATTACAATTGGGTGTGTTTTAACAGGACACTTGCCATTATGGGGTAATATAGGGAAATAGTGATCATATTAACAGTTAGGTGACATCAATGTACAATCAGTAACTCTGCTTGTCTGCGCACTTTTATATGGCAGGTATAATAAATCTCTTTTGGTACAGTTCTAAATCACTATGACTACCGCCTGACATACCCAGCTGTGTGCAGGTGTTGATTATGAATACCAATGTTTTGTAACTAACTGGGGGATTAAACGTGAATTCATAAACCCGTCTGTGTGTTTTTTTTATTTATTCCCTTTTATTTGTAGCTTCTGTGTTTTTTGAGCTACTATCTACAATCATGGTCTCTATATTCCTTGAGAGTTTCTGATAGCTTCAGTACCATTACATTAGTATCTGTGTTGACACAAACCGTATGAAGCTGATTGGTAAGTTCAGTTGCTACTCGGACACATTAGCAATGATTCCTAGGCTTTCCATCCAGACTGATTCTCACAGCGAAGTTGGACTGAAGCTAGCGAGATCAGGGTGGTCTAAAGAGGCTACTAAAACACCACAGAAGGACTACACAACAGTTTAATGTTTCACAGTGAGCTGACAAGGTGACAATACAAGTACAAGTTAATGTTACAGATAAGTAAAATATAGCCTATATGGATATGATTTACAATACTTTACAGCTTTACAATAATGCACAGTATGGATAACAGGTCAAACTCAATATGAGGCCAAATTATCTCTGATAAATTGTGCACTAGGTTAAAAAGTACAATAGGCAGTTTTGGACAATGTAAAAATGAAACCCTTCTGAAGAGGGTGTACACCCAGACCGACAGGGCCAGCATCTGATTGGTTAAACACGACATGGACCATTAATTGTGCCTTTTCATTAGTTCTCAAGTGTCCAAAGTTGTCTACTCCAAACACCAGTCAAGCTGTGGTGACAGCGCCATCTACAGGTCACACGTGGTATTGCAATTGATGCAAATTACTCCCAATGTCAAAAGTGAGTGTGTGTAGGGTTAGTGACATCACCACCTTGCACCAATTTGAGTCAGTCGGATGCACCAGTTGGCTATAACCTGCAATAGCTTGTTATTGCAACTGATGCACAATTAGCTCAATCTGTGGCAGCGCCACCTATCTGTAGAATGAAGAGGAAGATTTGCACAATGTCGATGTAGAGGGAAAGGGCGCCGTAGATGTACTCCTCTGGACTGATGGCCAGCTCACGGTTTCCGATGAGGAGCTGGGTGTTGTAGGCTAGAAACTACACACACACGCACATGCACACACACACACAGAGGGCGGGGCATTTCAGTAGACAAAGGGCAGGAATAGGAGGGATGGTCGAGGCTCCCAGAGCAGACGTGGGACTCACCAGAGTGTAAACGATGGCTCCGATGGCAGCGTACAGCATGTGGAGCCACGGGACCTGCAGGTGAGACGGAGGCTTGTGTGTCAAATATAGGGGACACCATGTGCAACGCACGCACACACACACATCCTCACACTGCTGCTCTTCCACTGTGTAACGCACGCACACACACACACACACATCCTCACACTGCTGCTCTTCCACTGTGTAACGCACACGCACACACACACACACACATCCGCGCTCTCTGCCATTGCACAACACGCACGCAAACGCACACAGACCTGCCAGCGCCTGCACTCACACTCGCACACAGACACACACACGAGCAGGCGTAATGCAAAGCTTTGCACCGTGAAGGGAAGAGCGCTCACATATTGGAAGGAGAGGACGACGGCTGTGATGACCCCCGTGATCATGACCAAGACAGCCAGGATACACATGAGCCCCCCACAGGAAGTGAAGTCCACCTGAGTAGAGGAACACGACACATTTAGACAGTGGTGTCTGTCCGGCTAGTGATAACCACAGAGCTATAGGTGATACAGTACAGGCTGAAACATATCTGCTGTATTAGCAGGCCATCATTTTGTAATGCTGGACTAACATCTCGGCACCAAAATGGACATGAATATTTTAAGACCACAGGGTTCCGTTGTAACGTGAGACAAAGGGGTTCTTTTACATCCCTGACAAAGACAGTCTCACAGAGCACGGTCTACTGGGTTACAGACACACACACACACACAATGTTTACATCTGGAGGCCTACTGCGTCTACCTTGGTTTGGAAGCAGAAGATTGTGACGACTACACACACTATTGCTGTTATGCCGATAGCAAGGAACACTGCTTGTGTGTCATAGTAACTGTGGGCACATCACACAGAACAGGACATAAAGCATTAAACTATTGGGACTGCGTGTGTGTGTGAGTGAGAGAGAGAGAGAGTCAGAGATGACCTTATAGCTGCGGGGGGTGAAAACAAACCTTGCAATTGTTCCCGTCATGTAAGACATTGCAAGAGTCTGTGAGATAAACACGGTAAACTGATTAGCAGTTTGGTATGTATACTGGTAGCAGCTACATCACTGGAACAGTTGCACAAGCCAGGAAGTAAACATTACTTACAAAAAGGCTCAGTAGCACAAGATTCCACGGAAAGCGCCTCCTGAAGTGAAAATGAATATATGTAAAGCAGTAACTTTTGCTATTGCTAATATTAAATGTTGTTATTTATTATATACACACCCCAGGGGCGTGCTTACCGTGGCTTTTTGCAGCAGATTAGAACACAGTAGATGATTAAATAAACAGCACTATGAAAAGACAAGCAAGCATATTTACAGCAGTTCATAAAGTGCATGATGTGGCTGTAGCTGGGTTTATAAGACTCTAAGCGTTATTGTCATCATATCACTTTGAAATGATCAGTTGTCACTCACAACGATGCCCAGTAAACGCCAGGGTTTTCAATGACAAACATCTTGACTGGATCACTGTTGAATTACAAACACAACACTCAATTATGACATGATAATACCATTCAGAAATGGGGAAATGTTATAGGCTAATAAATGAGTTATGTTGAGTTAAATTAGTTATGTTGAGGTAAATGAGTTATGTTGAGTTAGAGTGAATGGAGAGACTTACATATATGTAAATACAGCTACAATTGAAACGGTGATAGAAAGCTGAGCAGACAAAATCAGGTAAACCTGGCCAAACACACACACACACACACATTTAGCTTGCATTTGACACATCTGTATATAATTGAGGTGACCAGGGGACGTGACTCACCTTCCTAATGAAGGCGTGCCGCACCGACGTGCTGTCCCACTGGTCATTCATGAAGTCCTCCATATCTCCTGCAAAAGTGGAAAACATTATCCTCTGCTGCTGCCGCACGTTTCCACAGTAGGCTCTGTGCTCTGCACGCTCAACACTGCAGCTAACACACTGACGCACGCTAGCGAGTGTCTTTCGCTACCGAACCTGCTCAACACTGCAGCTAACACACTGACGCACGCTAGCGAGTGTCTGTCAATACCAAACCTTGGCCGGGGCCGAGCACGCCCACAGACAGAGTGGGGATTGTGGTCCTCGTCCCGGGCGACGGGTAGCCTCCAGGCGGGCCAGGGTACACACCGGGGCTGGGGCTGTAGGTAGGTGGGGGGTGCGGGGGGGGTACACCACCGCTGTAGCCAGGGTAACCGTACGGAGGCTGTGGCGGGTAGTTGGCATACTTGGGGCTGTGGATCGCTTCTTCATAGGCAGGAGGGTCCTCGAGCTTTGCCATGGTCACTGGAGAACAGCAGATTAGGAGGGGTGGAAGGGGGGAGATGAGGGGAGGTTGTGGGTAGAGAGGGGTGCAACGGTTACATACACATACACAAGTCAGTATTACATTTTATTATACCTTTATTTTACTAGGCAAAACAATTAAGAGCATTATTATTTACAATGAAGGTCTGCACTGTAAAACCTGACAAGTAAACTCAACCCATTTGGTGTGTAATACAAGTAGCTACTTAAATCAAGTAAGTTCTACATTTTTGAATTTAAGTGTCATAAACACATTATGTTTAAAGTGATATATACTCATACTGAAAACTTGGCAAGTGTCGTTAATTTAAACCATTTGGTGTCCCTCATTGCCTTCAACCATTTAACTTTAGCTACTTAAATCATTAGGTATACTAAAAGTAAGTATTTAAGTGTAGAAAGAGGGGAAGGGAACAAGGGGACAAGACATTTAAACATGGTTAAAAGGCAATACACATTACAGAAATATAAAAACCCATTAAGGAGACATAGATCAACATGTATAACAGCAAATACACACAAGGCAAGGAGCGTAGATCGCTTTACATTAAGCAGGAGAACATAGCGACCAAGACACATTACACAGGACAGCTGCACGTTATTGTGACGGTGATGAGGTGTTTGAATGATTGTAGGAGGATAAAGACGGCAAGTATATAGATTTTTGCATCTCATTCCAATCCCTTTACTGTATGCTCCGCAATTAATCCCATCTTAAAACATACATGTAACTAAGTTCTACGCTAATATTAATAATATTAAATATTCATCGTGGCATTATTTTGCCAGCGTTGTGGAAAACAATGGTTATAGTTATACAAAAGCACAGTACAGCGATGATTCAGTCTAATCTCACGTTTTATGACATCCTGGTTCCGTCCTGGTTCTAATAAGATCATGCTTACCTTATGGGTCAGCGCACAGCTGCTTTAGTCTCGCTGAAGCGTCCTCTGGGCTGGCAGACGTGCTCCGCAAGCCATGTCACCTCGGTAACGGGATATGCTCGCTGAAACACAAACTGCCGCTGTGTTGTTCTGGAGAGAACAAGAAGATGGGTCATCTCTGACCAATCAGAAGACTCTTCTGAAGGGTTCATGTCCTACCAGGTGAAAATGTACCTGGATGCAGCTGTAAGACCTCTTGCTTTTCTAATGTCTCATAACTTCAGTAACATAAACTAGATATAATATCGGACGTTTTCAGAATATGTATAAAATAAACTTGTGACACCTTGTTGCAAGTTATATCTATAGCCTGACCCACACATAGGCTATGTATATATACATTAACATAATTATGTTAAATGACTATGTTTAATTTAGGATATTATGGAGCTCAGTATTTTGTCTAATTGGTTTGAGAGGTCGACTCCTAGTGGATAGATCGTAGGACTCGGTACAGGGTTCGATACAGGTTCAGGTACTGTTACAGATGGAATTTTGGAAACAATACATCTGGTATGTCAGGTTACAACCTACTACCACTGGGACAGTATTGTATTCGGGGGTGTGTGTGTGTGTGTGGGGGGGGGTCCGGCCTTATCTAGGTGGTGTAGATATGACCATAAGGGGGCAGCACAGCCAGACCCAGCCAGCGGCAACCGTATCATATGCAGCAGCCCTATGGCAGCAGCCCCCGCCACCGCCAAGTACAACGATTTGACCACAAGGGGGAGCAGTAGGCTACCAGAAGGCCTCCATGAAAGCCGGCACAGTGTGTGTGTGTGTGTGTGTGTGTGTGCGTGCGATAGAACTATATGACACTGGCGTAGAACTACAGGTCACTTGTCCTGCTGTATATGAAACAGACGGTCCCACCTCGGGAACAACGCTCCTGTCCCTCCTCCCACCAGCAGGGTCGTCAGACTGAGGTGAGGCGTGTGATAATAGTCTGCTTCTGCTTGATGACGTCATTGACGTGTAGCCTACCTTGGCATCATGTAGACTGTGACATCACGTCTTCTGCGACGTCACTGTGGTACCTCCATTTGGCTAAAACAATGAGAACGATTTAATACAGGCTGTTTAAATCAAGTGTCGAGTTAAAGTTGAATACTTTAGGCAAGATCTTGTTAAAATGCAATGGATTCAATCACTGGAGGGAAAACTGTCCTATCTGATGTGGTTATGATAAAACTGATAATGCCATGAAGAACACAGCCGTGTGTGCGTGTTCAGCGCCCCGCCCCCTCCGCCATGGCGCTTCCTGACTGGTCCGTACCCGTGCTGGCGAGCGCGTCCCTGTGCTGTGCTGTGCTGTGTTGGTGCGTTCGCTTCAGACGCGCTGGGCGAGAGGTTTTGAAAACCGCTCGAACAAAAATAATGGCCCGCACCGAGAAACCGCTGTTCCGGATTGCGTGAGTAGCCCGTGTCGCCCCCTAAAACAACAACAACGGTTGTTGTCAGTGCGTCGTAATGCATTTAGCATGCATAGCATGTATAGCATGACATGTTAACGGCTAGCCCTGGTGATCTAGGTTGGTTTTGCTGGTTAGCATTGTGTTTGACCGTGCGATTTGTTTTCAGGTACACGCTGTACACAAAGACTAGGCTGGGGTACCTGTATTACAGACGGCAAATGAGGAAAGCCCGGGAGCAGTATCCCACTGGACATTCCAAGAGTCAGTCCATGGAGTTGAATGGTACGCTTCACTTCTTTTACCTTCTGTGTTTTCAATCATGTAGTCTTGGGCACGGTGAGAGACCCTGTCAGAGTCAGTTACACCGTTCTATTTTGACAGCATGTCACTTACTATATGTGTGACAATGTTTTGTCTCATGGATGTTGGCGCACACATACCTACCAGCAACATAGATGTAGCTAGTTTGTGCAAGGTTGCCATATAAATATAAATAACACTGAATCCAATGGACATGTTTAAATCATAACACAACAATGCAAGACTGATGCTGACTGGCTCCGTTTGGCTCTGCTCTTCTTCAGGTATCAAGGTTATCCCCGTTCCCGTGCTGTCAGACAACTACAGCTATCTGGTGATTGACACCGCGTCTAGTCTGGCAGTTGTTGTGGATCCTGCAGACCCACAGACTGTCCAGGTAAACGCCTCTGTCCCCCTGTCCAAGCATTCAGTTGTCCCTCTGTGTGAGATACACCGCATGTATCCAAGCCAGTCAGTTGTCTCTCTGTGTGAGATACACCGCTTGTATCCAAGCCAGTCAGTTGTCTCTCTGTGTGAGATACACCGTATGTATCCAAGCCAGTCAGTTGTCTCTCTGTGTGAGATACACCGCATGTATCCAAGCCAGTCAGTTGTCTCTCTGTGTGAGATACACCGCATGTATCCCAGCAGTCAGTCTTATTGAATGTGTGGGCTGTGTGAAGCTAGTGGGTTTGAAGCCCATTAAGGCTGTCCTACCTGGCCAAGCTTGTGATTGCAGTTGGATAGTTTTTTTGGCAGCAGTGGCGCAGAGGGTAGCGTCCACTGCATCAAGCCATTGAAAGGTTGCTGGTTCGAACCCCGCTGCTTCCTGGCTAAGTGTGAAAGTGTCCCTGAGCAAGACACTTAGCGTAACCCCAACTGGATGGTGCCTTGCATGGCTGACATCAGAGAGTGAGTGTGTGTGAGTGTTTGCGTGCACATTTATGTGTATGATTGTGTGGGTGAATGTAAGCAGTCCTTTTAGTGCTGAGTGGCCTGCACGTTAGAAAAGCGCTCTATAAATGCAGTCCATTTACTTATTAAATGAGCTCATTGTTTGTAAAGCAACTGTACTAAGTACTAAGTAAGACAATGGACAATCTGCCTGTCTCCACCCCTCCCCCTTCCCTTCCCAGGCCGTGTTAGAGGATGAAGGGGCGATGCTGGAGGCCATCCTCTGCACACATAAACACTGGTGAGAAGGCTTGCTTTGTTACGCCCACTCAGAGGGAATGAGCTGGCTCTGGTCACAACTCTGCAGCCCGAGTGCATTCCACCTGCACACACAGCGCTGCATGTACACAGACCAGCGGATGGTTTATGCTGAGGGTGTAAAGTGGCCTTTGTGTTCTGTTTACAGGGATCACAGTGGAGGCAACAAATGGCTCAAAAGGCTCCACAGCTCCTGTCGTGTTTACGGGAACGCCACAGATGCAATCCCTGGCCTCACACAGTAAGTACCTAACCTACAGTAACCACACCCACAATGCACCTGGGGAACAGGGTCTGGACATGCTCCACTGGCGACTGTTTGCAGTTGTTGCATTCTATTGGGCCTACCAGAGAGAATATCATTTAACAGAGGTTCCAACGGACGGCACTTGGTTTTTGGGAAAGTGGGGAGCGACTTTCCTCCCTTTATGCAGACCGGAGCGGCCCGGCGCTCCGTGCAAGTCAATGGGAAGGCACAGAGCCAGCACAGCTCAAGCTTCAAACCCGTTCTTGAGAGAAGTTATGGGTGACGTCGCAGAGGGTCTGTCCGTTTACTCATACAGCGTGCTCACACTCAAAGCATTCCTGCATTCCTTCACAGGGAATGCAGCTGGCCTGGGACACGTCTCAGTAATTCTTTAGGGCGGTATGTGACTCACCCAGTCACACGGCCACACATACTGTAAGGGGGCATTAATAATGTAGGTCAGGAGATCCCACTGGCAGGACACAGCCACATTCCTCAGAAGGGTTTTAGCCTCAAGGCCCAGACGCACTGGAAGAGACTTGTAGTGACCAGAGACATTCAGCGTGCTGAGATAAACTGGGTTCAATAAAAGCTGACAACCAATGGGAGCTATTAGAATGTTGTTGACTGATGGATGACGAAGATACATAGGCAACCAGAGCCTGGATTGTAACCTAGCAACCAGCTTGTAGTTACACAGCCCTGGGCGAGGAGCGAGTTGTAACGTGTCATAGTCTCAGCCTCTTCTGTGCATCAGCACTAAAGTAACTCCTGCTGAACGTCTGGAACATCGGCCCCTGTACGCACGTCACCACTGTCAGGAGGTGGGCTAATAGGGTCTAATTGGTTCTAAGCATAGTCACTCACAGGACTGTACAATGCTTAGGCCATTGTCTTCTCTTCATAGAGATGCATTACGTTGCCATAGAGATGCATTATGTTGCTAGAGATGCATTGTTGCCATAGAGATGCATTATGTTCCCATAGAGATGCATTACATTGCCCAGTGTTGCCATAGAGATGCATTATGTTGCCATAGAGATAGATGCATTACGTTGCCATAGAGATGCATTACGTTGCCCTAGAGATGCATTATGTTGCCATAGAGATGCATTATGTTCCCATAGAGATGCATTACATTGCCCAGTGTTGCCATAGAGATGTATTACGTTGCCATAGAGATGCATTACGTTTCTATAGAAATGCATTATGTTCCCATAGAGATGCATTACATTGCCCAGTGTTGCCATAGAGATGCATTATGTTGCCATAGAGATGCGTTACATTGCCCTATGCTCCCCAGCCCCCTCTCCCACAGGGACTGTGTCACGGTGGGCCGCATGTCCTTCAGAGCGCTGTTCACGCCGGGCCACACTGTGGGCCACATGGTCTACCTCCTGGACGGCCAGGCCGAGGGCGCCCCCTGCTGTCTGTTCTCAGGAGACCTGGTGTTCCTGTCCGGCTGTGGTGAGCGCGCTTCACTACCCTGTTGTTTACACGGCGCTCCTCTCTACCCTGTGTTGTTCACACGGCGCTCCTCTCTACCCTGCGTTGTTTACACAGCGCTCCTCTCTACCCTGCTTTGTTCACACTGCGCTCCTCACTACCCTGCGTGGTTCATGCGGATGATGGAAGAGGGAGCTCTGGTCCACACGTACAGCGCTTTTTAAATGCGTAGCTTTTTCAAGGCGTTTTTTGGCCTTTTCTTTCACACGTGTAAACTGTGTTTAAGATCACTAACTGCGTTTAAAATCACTAAATAAATAGATCTTCCTATGCCTTTTGGCCTTTTCTTTCACACGTGCAAACTTGAGTTTTAGGAGTTTTTGCACAACTCCTTCCTTCCACGGCGAAGGTACTTAATTAGAAACCCTGTTTTCAGTGTTGACGTGTAGACTGGGAAGAGTATGTGGCTTGTAAGGGCAGCTTGTTTGTTTGACGTCAGTGTGCGGCGTTCTCTCCTTAGTGTCTGCGTCATGACGGCATGAGGCATGTTTCTTCACAGCGCTTGAAAGGATGCATTTTAATGTGGATGTATATATTTTTTTAGGCAGGTGATACTTGTTGCTTATTGGCACTCCTGCATTCAGAATTGGCTAATGTTTACGAAGATATTCAAACAGTTTTCCATTAGCTTTGAGTTTGCCGTTAAAATAAGCAAATGGTCTGGAGGTAGTTCTTGGTGAACACACAATGATGCTATAAGGGTGACTGTTTAAGTCTAATCATTTTGGACTGCTAACCAGAGCATATGAGCGGGGTGGAGCGGTGAGAATCTCAGCTCCTCGCTCACGGAGCTGTTGACCCCTACGCTCCCCCCGCTCAAAGCCACATCAGACCGGTCGGCTCATTATTGCTCAGCGCTCAACGCAGTTTGCATTGCACTCCGCTCAAATCGCCTACCCGCTCGCTACAAAAAAGGGAAAAAATTCATGGACGACACAATTTAAATTAAACAATCCGTGTATTAGGCCTACTTTGAATGACAAAACATATTTCCTTTACACTTTTGTTACAATTTACCGTAGCCTATTGAACTTGCTATCCTCTTGCTTTCTTCCCAGCGTGTTCACGTAGAACTTTGGTGTTTTCGAGAGATGTCTTTTTAGATTCCAAAATTAATTAATTAATTAATCTTTACTTTTCTTGTACCACATTATCATTGTTGGTAAGTTTTATATTAATAGTGTATTAATGTATGTATGACTTCTAATTTTCCTTGGTGAACTCCATTATTGACCCGAGTTTTGACTGAAAATAGTCTACTGTTGATGACTGATTCTGGGTCAGGCTTGAGCATGCTTCAGACTCATGGTGTGAGCGGGACATAGGGCAACTCTCCGTCTTTTTAAAAATGCCACTCTGCGCTCTGTCCAAAATCTGCTGCCTGCTCGCTCCCGCTCACATGCTCTGCTGTTCACACAAAACGTTCAAAGCAAAACGCGTTCGCCACGATTGTTCACCGATTCTGAATGCACCTCTGGCTCATGGTTGCTTATTGGTCAGACAATGTGTTTCAGGATCACGTGTCACGCTGCCTTCACTCCCATTGGTAGTAACCGTGTCGCATCGTTCCGTATTTGCGTGAAATAGACGTGTCTGCGTGTGTGCGTGTGTGTGCGTGTGTGTGTGCGTATATATATATATATATATACACAGTTGCCTCGCCTAGCGGACTTTGCAACAGCCGCTTGTCTTGCCGACTCTCACAGAAAACGGATGGCAGCCAGTCGCTTGACGTCTGTGTGAACACAGAGTTATAGGTTTTACCCTGGACACCCTTCACCCCCCCCCTTCCCCGGGCAGTGACCCCCACCTTAGATCACACGTGTTTCGTCTTCCTCATTCCTCAGGGAGAATGTTTGAGGGCAGCTGCACAACCATGCTGTCTTCTCTGGACACTGTGGGCTCTTTAAGTGACTCCACTCTGCTGTGGCCAGGTAATCCCCTGTGTGAGTGTGTGTGTGTGTGACTGTCTGTCTGTGTGGCGGTAGTAAGTACAACATTTAACTTGTTACCATGACTTCTAGGACCCTAGTTACATTCGTTGCATATTTTGTGCCCCCGGTGCTTCGGTGAGTTGCTGCGTGTGGAATCGAGCGCTCCCGGTGGGGTTGTGAGTCGACCGAGCCCCCCTGTGATTGGATGCGCTTGTGCCCTCCCCCTTCCCAGGCCATGAGTACGCAGAGGACAACCTGCTGTTCTCCGCCCAGGTGGAGCCTCACAACGCGGCCAGGGAGACCAAGTACCAGTGGGTGGTGCAACGCCGGAGCCAGAGGCTGTGCACGGTGAGAGCTGTGGTTCTCTGGCGCCCCCTCTCTGGCGATAGGAGGGTTCTGCATGTGCGGCGGTGAAGGACACCCGTCCTCCCTTGTGCACAAGCGCATGCTCGTGCGAGGACCTTCTGAGTCTGTGCGGACAACCCAGAAACCGTCAACGAGGAAGTTGTGGGACTATTACTGACAGCTAGTAAAGCGCGAACCACAACACTGACGCCAAAATCTAGTAGCCTAGTGCATGCCTTATCAAATGTAGGCCTTTCTTTGCCTTTTGTTACTTCAAAATTAAATGAAGAGAAGACGACGGAGTCATAGGAAACATAAACAGACGAGCAACAGGGCGCATATCCATCCATTTGCCGTGATTTGGAGTTATGTTGAAATGCAAACAGTAAATAGTTTACTTGTTTTTGGACTGCTGGAAAAAAAAAATTCTCACTCTTAGTAGGTTTTTGTGTTATTTATATTGATATTATGGTAAATGGTAAATGGACTGCATTTACTGTATTTTGCCTCACATTCACCCATTCACACACACATTCATACACCAATAGTGATTGCTGCCATGCAAGGTGCGACCAATATTACTCTACAAGAAAGCCTGAAAAGCCTTTAGCCAGATTCTGATTGGTGGAAACGCTAGCGATTTCCTTCACCTTTGTGAAATTGATAGAGCGTCGGGTTTGGGTTGATAGGAGCGGTCGCTCCAGCGGCTACACCAAAGAGTCAACCAGCGACATGGAGTCGCTCCCAGAAAAGATAGAACTACATGCACGAGCGAAATTCGCTGCGGTGTAGTTCTATCTTAACAATCCATCTGGCATGTCAGGGTAGCTTACAGGCGGGCAAGCTCCGGGGGTCGAACCCATGACCGATGACATTCAGCCTGCGAGTCGAGCACCCAGACAAGCAGACTATCCCAGTATGATGGCTATGGTTCCTCTGCTCCACTTTCAGTGCCCGTCCACCATCGGGGAGGAGAAGGAGTACAACCCTTTCCTACGGCTCCACTCTCCTGATCTCCACCTGGCTCTGGGCCTGCAGCAGGTCAAGGCCGAGGACTGGACAGAGTTCAGGGCTCGCGTTCTGGAGGAGCTGAGAAGACTCAAAGATGCCTACAACAGGAGATAGTGGCCCGGGGGAGAACGTCAACAAGACTTATGTTACGGACATCGTACTGCGTAATAACAAGTAACCGATGTGCAGTGCATTAAACAGTCTCTGGGGTAACGGTGTAGAACCTTGATTCTCCAAAGGTAATCTGGGATACTGTTGTAATAGTCAGCGCAGAGGGATGCATGCAGAGGTCTTTTTCAATCTATAGTGCCCAGTGCCATAATTCAGAAATATTTTCTGTGAAATATACTACATGGTATAAATTAAGAATTTAAGGTACCGTATTATTAAGAAGTAGTAATTGCACAATTAAGTATTGCTTAATTGCAATTAAATTGTCATATGTCTTATGTTTGTCTTACTTGTGTATATTACACAAGATGTATATATTTTTCACTTAAGAGCTTAAAGCTAGGTGGTTTTTATTTTTCAATTAAAAATATGATTTGATTTAGGGGACCATGCACTGAGTCTGCATGCTTGTATTTAATAAAACAGTATCCTGTGTGCTGATAAACATATTCAGCGAGAATAGTTTTCTTAATGTTAAAATTGTACATAATCTAGTTTTAGTGAGTGTTAAATCCAGAATATTTAATTTTCTATGATGATGAAAAGTATTACAGCGATTTAACAAATGTCTCAGTTACTAACAATATGCAGGATAGGAGAGTTTAAGTACATATTTTTGAAGGAAACATTTATCAGTTGGCTGCTAGTGTGCTTTAGGAAGATTCATTATTGTGTTACTTCTAAATCCTGCCTAAAATTTAGCCTGCACTACTGATTATCATGATGGCAATTCATTAGATTATCTGGATGAGAATAATGCATTCAGTGGGTATGCTTTCATGTTATTTTGAACCATTGATGTCTGCAACATTTATGACATGTATACAATTAATGAATAGAATGATTTCTTTGCTGCCGTTTGTAGTTCTTGTAAAATATGAACATTGTGTGTCTCACTGACTCTTAAAACTGAGTATAAAATGTGATGTTTTTAAAAAAATGCAGGCGGCGTATGGAATGGAAAACATGATCACCAACATGTTAATCTAGTTTGTAATATTATATAAAAATAAGTAAATTGTGTTGATGTTGTTGAAAAAAGAATATTGAGATGAAACTTTTTTTTTTTCACAGTAAAAATTTTTAGAAAAAAGAAATTGTGATTAATGGATTTTTTTTTCCAAAGTTAATTATTTTTAAATAAATAACAGGTTAAAAAAAACTAAGAACTAAAATATTGTGATGAAGGGATTTTTTTCCAAAGTAAAAAACTAAAAATAACAGGTGTAAAAAAAAGTTTTAAAAATAGTAAGACGCTGGGAGAAAATTATTTTGCTGAGGAGTTTCTTTTTTTCTCTTGCACTAGGATACTTTTTTTATCACACTGCTCGAAATAGCTGACATGGGATGGACCCGTTTCAGTAAGAAAAAACTGACTGTGACTACAGTGGTGTTATATATTGAATCTGTTTTAATATATATATATATAAAAAACAATAAAAAAAATATTGAGATTAAACTTTTTTCACAGTAAAAAATAAAAATCAACTATAAGAAAAAATTAATTGATTAATTGTGAAAATTGTGAAAAAGTAAAAAAATAACAGGTGGAAAAAAAACAACATATTGGGAGGGAAGGGATTTTTTAAAAATAAACAAAAAATAACAGGTGGAAAAAATAAAAGACTGATTAATTTTTTTTTTTTTTTTTTAACATTACATGATCGTGGACCATATATTCTGAATACGGATTTGAGATTTGACAAATTATTGTTTATGACTGACTTGGTATGGAAAACATCTATGAAACTGTTTCAAACTAAATTGCGGACAGTAATACATTATGCTTGGTGTAGGCCTACATTTTCTGCTTTCTCCACTCCAGATATATATTTCACAATGTTCAACAGAGATTCGATTCATTTTAATTCAAACCGAAGTCCTTATAAATATCTCTGTTTTAAATATCTCTGTTTTAACTCCGCTCCGTTGTGCTCCACTTCTAGTTTTGTGTTTGGTCCTTTATGTACGCGGAAGCAGGAAGTGTCTGGAGTATTGGGTTCAGAGCTTCAGATCAATATTTCTGTCAACATGTTAAAGGCGGTTATATTAATAGGAGGGCCGCAGAAAGGTGAGGCTAACATTCACGTATTTGTTGAGAACAGATCAATGTTGCTGTGTATGATGTCAGACCTCAGCTGAGCTTGTTTATGTCAATGACGTGGCATATTGAGATCATACAAACAATACCATGAGTGTTTTTTTATACCTACATACATTGACAAGCGTAGAGATAGTTATAGACTAGAACACAAATAACGGACAACCTTAATATTAAAGTGAAAGACGCATTAAAGTATTCTTTGACTAGAATAGAAGTAGGCTGCAAATGAATGGCAACTGGTTGTTTTGCAGGCACAAGGTTCAGGCCGCTTTCCTTTGAAGTGCCCAAGCCCTTATTTCCCGTGGCTGGCGTGCCGATGCTGCAGCACCACATCGAAGCCTGTGCCAAGGTGAACGTCAACACTGTTTGATTATGAGCTAACAACTAAATAAACATTTAGTATATAATCAACACCTTGTTACAGAAGATGCCTCAGGTTTCACAATCAATGCATTTCAACCCGACTGACATATTATGACTGATGATCACCAGTGTATCCCCACACACTTTCCTCATGAGATATGTATCTGCCATCTCTTAATGTATTTCCAGGTGCCAAACATGAAGGAAATCTTGCTGATGGGCTTTTATCAGCCAAATGAAGAACTGAGTAGATTTATGTTAAATGCCCAGCAGGAATTCAAGATCTCCATTAGGTAACAGAACACAACATATTTGATTGTGAATTACATGTTTTTTTATTTTTTTTTACATTTTTGTATTTGGGCTAGGGTGGTGATGAATAAGATTAAGCACTTCTTTGGGGGTACAGTGGGGGGGTGGGGGGGGGGGGGGTGGTGGTTCTGAGTGTGAAAAAGATAGCATGTTGATATGGGGCGGTGCATCTGCTCTGCTGTGTGCTAGTCATGTTGTTTGTCTCCTAGATACCTGCAGGAGTACGCGGCCCTGGGCACCGGAGGAGGGATCTACCACTTCAGAGACCAGATCCTGTCGGGGGGGCCCGATGCCTTCTTCGTCCTGAACGCAGACGTGTGCTCCGAGTTTCCCCTGCCGGAGATGCTCAGCTTCCAGCGGGAACACGGGGAGCCGAGCAGCTTGGTTATCCTTGGCACAACGGTGACATACGAGACTGACATGTTGATGTCATAGATGATTGATGTGTTTGATATGTTCTGTTACCTGAAAATGATGGCGCTAGCTAGGCAATTCTGACTAAATCTAATGATCAATCTAATAGTTCTGACCAAATACTTTGACACTGATGTGTTGACAATATTGAGCTATTAACTGACGAAAGGAAGATTTAAGAAAGTATTCCTGATTATGTGGATGCTCAGAAAATGTAGAGTAATGCATTTACAGCTATGCAATTTATTTAGTCCTGAGTCACAGATGGTCTGTCCATTTATATATACAGTCTATGGTGACGTCACAGAGGGTCTGTCCATTTATATACACAGTCTATGGTGAC
>JAODUK010057848.1:0-18143 GCA_027564635.1 Typhlichthys eigenmanni
AGCAGCAGCATTCTGAATGAGCTGCAGCTGCTTAACAGTCTTTTTTGAAAGTCCCGTTAAGAGCCCATTACAGTAGTATGTATGTATGTATGTATGAAAATGACAATGTATTGTCCAGCCAAATACCTAAGCATGTGTACAGTATGCATGAACAACCTCAGGCTCAACACCCTCAGTAGTAATCCCACAGGTTAGGGTAAAGACATTCCCCCTGCCAAACCACATGACCTTTGTTATGGAGGTGTTCAGAACAAGGTTAGGATTACTGAAAGCTTGCTGGATGCTGGCAACGTTTTGTTGCTGTTTATTCTAAACATTAGGAAGAAGAAAAGACTTACTCTTCCAGCAGAAAACAGATGGCATCCCTTGACCGTCTCGAAGATGTAAGGTGCCAGCTCAGATTGACTAGGCAGGTGGGACTGGGCCAGCGATTGCCGCACTCTCTTTATCTCCACCAGACACAGCGCCCTCTCATCCCCTATAGGACACATGCTGTACCTCAGCTCACTATGCTACACCTCAGCTCACTATTACTAACGAATAAGATTCAAGTCACTTTCAATTATGTTTAATTAAGTGGATAATGTTAAATTGCTTGTCTAGAAGTAACTCATAGTTTGGTAGACCTTATCAAGGCAGTATTTCCTTAGGAGTTAGACACTTTTAAAGTTGTTTGAATAGTAAATTGCATCTACATTCCGAACAAGGTCGTACGTCTCACCAACAATCATGAGGAGTTTTTCCTGTTCTTTGATGATGTGGATTTGAAAGACGGAGCCCAGCCCCGGGATGTGGGTCAAGGAGTTCTTGATAACATTCAGGGCGTACAGACCTTCCTCAGAGCCCACCAGAACTATCTGAAGAGAGATGAAACACAATCATAAATAATAACTGAACTGGGTGTGATGGCAAAAAAGAACACAATGTCACTGGCTGATAGCAATTTGCTAGTAATAATGTAGTCTGCCAAATGTAAGACATGTAAAGTTGTGATAAATGTTGACCCATCATAACATCAACAACACACTTTTTTTACATGTCTGTGGTCATAAATTATTAAGCTTTTTGCTGCACAAATGTGAAAATAATTATAAATATAGCATTATAATTGAAATATAAAGTGTAATATATAATGATTAAGAGATGTCAATGTAAAGAATATAACATAAATAAATAAAAATGATATCTACAAATCTAAATAAATATATTACATACAATCTAAAAATGTAGAAGACGTAAAAGCCCGAGAAACTTCTGCAGTAGTCTCTTAATTTTTTTCCGCGGCTGTGTTTGTATAGTTTGAAGTTTAGCAAACTTTTGTGCATTTGTGTTGCAAATCTATTGTCTATATTATTTATGTGATACAAATCTTAAACGTAGGGTCATTTCTTAATGCTTGAACTACACCAGTAGGCCTACCTGATCTGTAAGAGGGAGGGTACAGTTGATATCCAGCCTGTCGTCCCCCTCCAGTTTCAGGAGAGAGTTCCCCAGAAGCTTCTAGAAGCAGAGCGAGGGGTTCAGAGTTAGCGGGCTCACAACCAAGACACAGCGAGGGAGACACAGCCAAGGAGCAAAACGGACCAGGGGTGCGTTTCCCGTACAACGACGATGCTACTGCAGCATTGAATTTACATCGTACTATGCATCGTTGAACTAACGAACATCCAAACTGTTTGCCAAAAGTGCCGAACTTTGTTAGGAGGCTACGACAATGGTTTTAACTATGTTGGTTTCAACCACCGTGTTCGGTCTGACTTTTACAGCGGGAAACTTGCAAAAACACACAATTTGTGTGATGTTATGCCAGAATTCAATAGCCTAGGACAGTTGTTTTTATATGAAATTATAAAATTATTTATGTATGAATAAAGTTGAACCTGCTCATGCTACAATAGGCTATAACAACAACCATAACAATAATACAAATATGATAGGCCTATTCATATAGGCTAACATCAGAAACAATAATAACAGTAATATAAAGCAATGCAAATAATCTAATCATAATAATAAAGAACTAGAATTAATAATAGTTTAATACAATATAATAAGAATAAGATGGTTTAAGCCAGTGGTTTGTGTGTTGGGCTTTCAATTGAAGGTTGCAGGTTCAAGCCCTGCTATTGACCTTGATAAACCCCTGTCTGCTCGTCCTAGTAGGGCTGGATGTAATGCAATCTCCCTTTCTATTAGTTCCAGAATGAATTTGAACTATTAGCAATACATTGCATTCAGTGCAATACGGTTTGTGTAGCCCGAACATTTATACTATTCATACATCACCTATGTAGCCTGAACATTTATACTATTCATACATCACCTATGTAGCCTGAACATTTATACTATTCATACATCACCTATGTAGCCTAAACATTTATACTATTCATACATCACCTATGTAGCCTGCGACATGCTTCAAAGCAGCGTGTCAGTGGCTCAATTGGATATGTGCATGATTGTGATCGATATCTCTCAATAACGTGGGTTCAAAACAATAGCGATGAGTTGTTCTTTTAATAACGGCAACAAAATCACTTCTTGATTGATATTAGAATAACAGACATATTCTGTATGCGAGATAAAGGGGGTAAACAGTTATGCTTTTTCATCTATCATCTGTTTTGATCATAAACTATATAGCCTATAGTAAACTGCATGTAGGCATAGGCTGCATAGGGCCTATTGAGAAATAGACTACATTTCAAAGTAGTCCTACTTTTACAACGATGTTACATTTTCAAAACACTTAGGTCTACTGTTTTCCTACAGCAAGATTAGATATACATGCCTTTCTAAGACTATTTGACTGCATCTTCTGCCGTTTATGACGTAGTTACCACAAACTATGCTTCTAACGACACCTTGAGAGCTGTCGTTCGAACGACAGTGTTACGAACGTTCGTTGGAACTATGGTTTTGGGAAACACCTGCGTCGTTTAATGATGCATCGTACTACATAAGTCACCAACGTAGTTTCCTCCATAGTTCACACTATGGTTTTGGGAAACACTTGCATCACAACTGTATACCATGTAAGTTGCTAACGTGGTTAGCAACGATGCTTTTGGGAAACGCACCCGTGCATTAGCTGGAGGTGGGACCAAGTCAAGCCAAGTTAAGCACCCCCAAATCTACATTATACATGTTTAATTTCAGCAGAGCATTATACACATAACCAAGTAGGTTAAGCATATGTACTTTAAGTGTAGGCTACTAAGATGACAAGCAGTCAGGCAACATTTCAATATTTGCAATTACAGGCATGTGTAACATTACAATTACAGGCATCATGTGTAAAATCTATATTCTATCTATTCTAAACAAGTAAAGTCCCAACGCAATGAGGAGTCTTTTCAAATATCAGTGAGACAGCAGAGCACACCTTTCTTATTGTTCTAGAGTATGTTATATGCTGCGCTTGAATGTTTAATCACACCGTTTCTTATGAAATGTGAGTAAAAGTCAAGTATTTTGAGAATTTAGTCCAGGTAGTCTGTAGAATCTACAGACTACCTGGCGTTCTCAAAAAATAGTCTTTAAGTAGTCCAAAAGTCGTTCCCCTTGTTCTTGCTAAAGGAATGTGTACATCTACCACCTCTGTCAGAACTCATGGAGTCATCAAGTCCTCTCTGGTCCATCCTCATGAGTCATGCAGTGTTCTGCCAAGTCAGGTGGAGTCACTCAGTGTCTACAGTGTGCAGCTGGACCGCAGGATCCCTGGGTGCTGGAGCAGGTGTAGTCGTGGACAGAGGCCAGCAGGGGGCAGGCCAGAGGAGAGGACAGTCAGAGCAGTGAGGGGTGGACAAATAGCAGGGAAGATGAGGAGCCAACATAACATCACACACATGCACCACTGTGTTCCTGTGTGTGTGTGTGTGTGTAAGATTATCTGCATCTACAGGTCTATGATGTATGTGTCTGTGTGTGTGTGTACGTGTGTGTCTGTGTGTGTGTACGTGTGTGTCTGTGTGTGTGTCTGTGTGTGTGCGTGTGTGTGTCTGTGTGTGTGTCTGTGTGTGTGTGTGCGTGTGTGTGTGTGTGTGTATGTGTGTGTGTGTGTGTGTTTATGTGTGTGTGTGTGTGTGTACGTGTGTGTGTGTGTGTGTGTGTGTGTGTGTGTGTGTGTGTGTGTGTTTATGTGTGCGTAAGATTGCATGCATCTGCAGGTCTAAGCTGTGCATATCCACGTGTGTGTGTGTGTGTGTGTGTGTGTGTGTGTGTGTGTCTCCAAGTGTTTACCTGCACCAGAGGAGACAGAACCTTTAGTCTTTTGGACACAGCAGCCTATGTGTGCAGTGACACCCAAAGGAATGGGCGGAACGGGGCAAATCAACAGAACATGCCCATATATGGCACATAGATAGTGGCACGGTGAGAAAAGCAACAGACAGAGAAGAAAGGGGACAATTAACGACACATAAGTGAACCCAGGTCGGGGTTATCCGGGACACATGACCGGAGCATTAAATTAAATGCTGTCGCCTTCCCAACTCAACACTGTCTATTACGTGGACAAATACAGTCTATGTACAGCATGGGCCAGTCGGCCATTACTCTCACTCTGGCAGACTAGCCAGCAGTGGCTACCCACCAGAGTGAGAGTAATGGCCCATTTGACAACACACTTCGCTGCCTGCGGGCTGCTGACGTATGCTTTCAGTGAATGCCGCAGCTAGAGGCCAAATGATAATCGCTTCACTTCAATCATACATAGCGACAAGACTGACGTTTATGATATTGTAGATTTAACTAATTAAACCTTTATCACAGTGACCCACCCGGAAGTGCTTCCGAAGAGGGGTACGCTTTCTTCCCGTCTATAGTCTGTAAACTGAACATCTCAAACACACTTAAATAAACTCTCCCAACATCTGAGTGTATTTGACTGATTAGACTGTAGGTTTGACGTTACAATGCAAACGTTGCATAAAAGAGTGACCATGCAGGGTGTGAACATGCCCACACTGAGAACAAGACTAATCAGCCACGTTAACTCTGTGAAGACCAGGACTTTTCATCTAAACAGGACAGGAGGAAAGCGTACTCCTCTTTGGTAGCACTCCTGACACTGTGATGGTTTATGAGAACAGAAGGTACTGTATCTCCACCGTTCACGAATAACCCCAGATAGAAGAACAACAGCCTGTTATGGCCAGAGCCATGAACAGGTGCCTATGGTCACAACAGCTTCATGGTTTGGGCCCAGCACACACCCAACACCCAGAGATACTCACTGCGTCTGCCTCGGCCTTCTCCCTAGCCAATCGCCCCCCCGACACCACAGACTCTATCACGGCCACCCAGCGCTGCTTGTCTGGGAAGCTGGGAGCCATGAAGTACAGCGTCTGTCCAGGCCAGCAGGGGGCGTGAGAGTGAGACTCCAGCTTCAAAACGTAGGGAATGTCTAACACACACACACACACACACACACACACACACACACACACACACACACACGGGAGGCACAGCACAGGCGTCATTGGTCTGCACTGGGCTGCGTAGAGGCAGGCTTGTGAGAACGTGACGCGTGCTTACCTGACTTGGCCGTGTTCGGGAGCTCTGTCGCTCCTACCGCTCCGTGTACCATCACCTCTCCGTCTGACGGACACATGTCGAACTCCTCCAGCGGCTTCACGGAGTCTAGACAACAGAAAACAGCTTCTAGTCTAGTCTGAGTGAGCAGGCTGCTGTTATGTTACTCTACTGTATGTCTTTTCATGGAAGGCTCAATGAGCTAAATACGGAGACAGGTAAGCGGGCACAACCTTCTCTGGGCTCGATCTCGTAAACGGACACTTTAGACCCGTCCAAGACAACATATTTCCTCTCCCAGCCCTGGCCTCGCTTGCCATTCCTGCACACACGAGGAGATCGATGTAAATGGGCCGTTACAGCAGGAAGCACCGGACGGTCAAATATTAGAAGCAAGACGATTCTCATTTCTTTACACTTATTATAATGTCAGTTAAGTGGTCAATGACAATCTAGCTTTTCATGTGTTGATTGTCTGCCTGCCACAGTTTGAACAATCCTGCAATTAAACCACATCAATCTAGGTCAAAACAAACAAACACAAATTAAGTGAGAATTTATTTATTTAAACGTGATTATATGAAGGAATGATTTGCAAGGGAGTGCAGTTCTGGTTTGCTTTGAGCCAAAAGCATTGTATAACTTTATTTATTGTCTTCTAATTGTTTATGTGTTCCAGTCTGGGTCACATGATTTAGTGGTTATCATGCTCCCCTAAGGATGTATTCATATTTTATTAAGCACAATTAAAAACTAATCACAAAATGTAGAATTCTTCATGAACCCTTGAAAAGCATCTTGCATCCCCAGGGTGTCCTGGGTTGAGAATCACTAACATATTATGCTTTTTATTATACTGGAAAACAAGTCGGACATTTGCACCAGTTACAGTACAGACTGTAACTGGTGCAAACTTAAGTGCTGTATACTTAAGTGCAAATTTAAGTGTATACTTAAGTACAAACTTAAGTGCTGTGTATCTGAGTCAATATAACAGGCTTGGTGGTTACCGCGGCTGTTTCATCCAGCCCTCCAGGTGCATGTGTCCGCTGGGGTCTTTCAGCTGCTGCCCAGTGGGGCAGCCTTTGTCCCGACACAGGTTCTCCGTCAGGTGCAGGGCACAGTCGCTGGGCAGGCCACATGTGGCAGGAAGGCACGGGGAGCACTTGGGATGGCACAGCGCATGGCATTCTGGAGACAAAGGACACTCACTAGTGACTAGACAAGATAGAGGTGACTGTTCCCCAACAGTCATTTAGAAAGCGAGTTTAGCCTGGCGAGGCTGGCACCTTGGCAACAAGCCAGGCTTGGTCGCTTCATTGAATTTCTTAAAGGCGTTACGAGGAGTTCTGTGGGAGCAATTGGATTTCCCGGAGGAAAGACTGCATTTCATAGGGGAGGTGTCAAGCAGGGTCTGTGCAAACACACCTGAGAAGTGAAGTGATCTAACTATAACAAAGTATTCTCTCACTGAACTGTTTTACAATAGTTTAAATAGAGTTTCTGTCCTAAGTAAGTTAATATTCTATATCAAAGTAATCACTTTACTTTGTCAATTGTACATACATACATACTGTATGTAGAAAATTTGATTGTGGTCTCGGGTCTCGTGGGCGGGGGGAGGGGGGGGTCTTACCTAGACAGGTGGCAGCCTGGCGCCCGAAGTGCACGGTGTCCAGGCAAACGGTGCACTTGGCCGCTCTCATGTTGAGTCCCACTGTAAAGTGGTGCGGGGTGTTGTGATGGCTTCTGTCTCGCTCTCTCTGACTGTCCTTCATACGGCGGCTGTATTCTGAACACAGCCAGGAGACACAGTGAGCCCAGGCAGGCAGCGCTACAGTATAGGGTGTGTCTATAGCAGTGGTTCTACACTGGGGCAGGGACCCCCACCCCCACATCTTTAGTGGGGGTCGCAAGATGATTTCAAGACAATTCATTGTATTCATTGTTGCTTTGAAATCTAGTTGAATTGTTATCTTGTTTTATTATTTAATTATAATCTAGGTACATATATTAGGTACTAACACACTATGAAACCCTTGTTGTGGTAGTCAAAAAGCTTAAGAGCCACTGTTATAAATACATTATAGTATTCTGTAGCGTATCAGTTGAAACACAACAGTGCACCATGCCAGTATAGATATGAATTCAGGTTAATGAAAAGGAATATCCCAAAATAACTTTGAGGAAGTTCAGCAATGAGAACAAGCAAAGGAAACTGCTCAAAATTAAATACTAATTCCATCAATGTCCTCGGTTTAACCTAACTATTCGCTGCTGCATTAAAGACTACATCCAGTCAATGTTATTTCCCATAATGAATGTGTGCAGAGTAAATACCTGGAAATGAGTATGAAATATTTAATGTGGAATATTACCTCAGGCACCCAAGAAGAATAGTTAAAATGATTAGGGCGCACTACTATAATTGAGTTATACGCTCTGCAATACTCAAAGTTATTATATTTGTTTACATGGAGAATGTTTAAGGCGTATATGGCGGGTAGGGAACAACCTACTGCATCTGATTGGTTAACTGTAACAATGTTTATATTTCATGTAGATTTTTCTTATTTTTGTCCATTCTTGTTCAAAACCTCAAAGTTGCCTAGTGCAAATTTAGTAGGAAACAACATGACTGGATGTTTGCTTAAAAGTAAAACAAGGCATGCAACCATGTGTTTATGTATGTTCAAATAGAGTCAGCGTGAGGGTGTACTATACATTTCTATTAGCGATGTGGGAATATAGCTGAGCAGAACAGCTTTTTGCAACCAATATAAAATGCAACTGCCTCAGATTTCGCAAGCTGCACACCGGAATGGAGGATCTAGCGGAACTGGTGTTTAGTGCAGAGCTTTCAAAATCTGGCCTTGTAGCATGAACAGTCATGGATGAACCAAAAAACAGAAGACCGATAGAAGAACAACCTTTGAACACCACGAGTAAAGACAACTTACTTTCAAAAGTGACCCTCCTTCTTTCTGAAAGGTGTGTGAAAGAAACATTATAGTAAGAGGGGTACAGGTGTCTGTCTTGTTCGTTAATAGTTTTATTCTACTGAGAGGCACTGTAAATGTTTTTTTTTTTATAAAACAAATTCTAACAAATATAGAATAAAATCTAATATTTCTCAAATTCTGTTATTAAATTAGATGTGTTTTGTGGTATTCCACAACCACAAGATGCAGTGCAATTTAGTCAAACAGAGTTCTAGTTGACGTTCTAGTCGACGTTCGGTTCCAAACATTTTCTACATTTAGTGCAACGGTGGCCAGCTGGTAAAGTTGTGCAGTAAACCTCTCTCTGCAAAAACTTAAGGGTGCTCTAGCGAGGGTTTTAGCCTCCTTGCTAGCTTGCGCACGTCAGCGATATGGGTTTTAGTCGCAGGTGGGAACTGCCCGGTTAACGTATAGCAAAGACACGGCCAACAGTGTCATGTACTGTAGGACTGGATACTCTCACCCTCGGGCGTGGCAGCCTCCTTCCTGCGGGCAGAGTTGGCGGGTGCCAGGCTGCTCGGGGCCTGCTGGTGGTCAGGTGACTTCACCATCCCTGTCATCATCATCTGCTGGCGTGCTGCAGTTGGAGCAGCTGTGTTGCCATGATCCAGAGGCTTATACTGGGCTGCTGGTGGGCAAGGGGGCAAAGGGGCGGAGGTTAGTGATTGGTTGATTTATTAATTGGATGCCGGGGAAAGATTGTTGATATTTGAACTGGATAAAAACAAAAACACAAAGTCTTTTCAATGCCATAGGGTGCTCTCTCAGATCCACCCCCATCAAACAGGATGTGCATTGCCAAGGCTGTGAACGTGGTGTGTGTCTGAACCACATTGTTTGTGTTCCCATTTACAGAACCAAGGCTGTGGGAACAGAAGATTTTATCCAGCATGTACACAGAACGAACAGAGGTGTTTCTATCCGGTAGTAGCAAGGGCCTTGGCTATGGCTTATACACCGTTGAGTGGTTCAATATGTATCTCCTGCATTTTAATGTATTTTTTTTTTTTTTTTTTAGGGGCACTGAAATGAACTTTAATGGAGGTGTGCTTGAACACCTCTAAAAAGTCTAAAATCACCAATGGCTCAGTCACTTTGAAAAAAGCAAAAAAAAAAATAATGCAATTGCATAGAGATTAAGTTTCACTTCATGTTTTTTAAAATACATTTCAGAAACGATGTATTACTTTTTGCCAAACTGTGATGACCTATCATTGAGGTAAGAAATCTATACAGAATCAAGCATGTAACAAAAATTATAATTCCACTGTAAGCCTCGGTTGAAAGAACTGAGAATATTTAAACAGTGTATTTAATGGTAAGAGAGGGCAGAACAGAATTAAAGGTATAATAAGCAATTGTAAGATAATATTTATTTAACAAATTAACCAAATATCTCTCTTACCGTTCTCTGTGCGTGCTGAAAACAGCATCCAATACTTCTACACAGCCCTCCATGTTAAAATGTCCAACTCTATCGCTACGTCCCCCATTCATGGTAATTGTACAGGTGGGATGGGGAGGGTCATTTTTATATAACTCATCAGTTGAAAATATATTAAACCATCAATTGATCGTATTATGGATGACCAGGAGATACATGTGGAGGTACTGCGTATATGACGACGACCAGAGCCGGCACAGCTTGAGCTTCAAATCCTTTAATCCGAAAACCTAATGGCTGACACCACGGAGGGTTTGTCCATTTGTTTAAGCGTTCAACCTGTGCACTGATGTTCTCACCTTCCTCCCTGAGAGAGCGCAGCTCCTGTCTCATCTTCTGCAGCGCGTCCTCCAGCTCTGAGCAGCGAGAGCGCTCCTTGTCCAGGGCTGCCTTCATGTCATTGTACTGCAGTGGCACTGTCTGCACCGGAGGCACCGGAGACCCCTGACCCTGACCCTGACTTTGACCTTGACCTTGACCTTGACCTTGAGCTTGAGCCTGGGCAGCCATGGCAGCCAGCAGGTCCTCTCGACGACGGCCAAACAGACCCTGGGACCCAACACACACCAATTCACCAGTACATAATAACATAACAGCAGAACATAATATGTCTGTAGCTCTGCATTTTAGCAGTGTTTCATGGTGAAACTGTTTGGTGCTATGGCTGCTACACCACACAGCCCTGCTTTAACCTGTCAATATGTAAACAATGGCAACCCACAACAATACAGGAAAATATCTAACAAACCTACAGTTATTCAACATGTCCATGTGAGCAAGACAACCATGTCATTTTGAACTAGCGTCATCCTTGAAAACAAATTCACTGTTATGGTGAGGTAGTAGTGCCTCTGTTTTCAGAAAAGCACCATTAGCATAGCCAGCTGGGACTAGTGTATCCATAGAAACCCAACTATGGGTAACAGACATTTGGACAAGTGGAAAATTCCACAAATGGTAACGTTTATCAAGTCCAGTTTATTTATATAGCCCTTAATCACATTACAGTGTCAAAGGGCTGTTTATCATACGTAATATGTTTTATGACTCCACTTTAGCAAATTAGAGAGCAGACATAATCAGATATACTTTATATTGCGTTTATTATATGAATTATTGCATTGGAAGGTGTTTTTTTAATATATTTTTTAAACCTTTTCAGCATTTAATATGAAGTATACGATTATTTAATATAATGAGGTATTTATAATGGAAATGCCACCCAATTAATAATCAAAGGGGAAATTTGTCTTGCAGCCAGGTCCACAGAAACAGCTATTGGTATTTACAACAAATCACAGTCATGTCATCTACATAGTACAATATCTACAATGCTACATGTATCAAAACCGGTTCAGAACCTTTCAGAAGATCTCAAATTCCACAGAATCCTACTTCATAACATCAGGAACATCATACAATGGGCCTTTTCACAGACGTGTCAGTGTAGGCATATTGTACACACAGCTATAGCTAATGAAATTAATAATGTGTATGTTTTATTTAGCAAGCATGGACAACAAATCCATGGTATTGTCCATGTTTGCTAATCAGAGCACTTATTCAAACTGACCCATAATTAATTTCATTAGCTACAACCAAGTGGGAATCTCCGGTATGGAGAAATTAATCCAAAATTAAAGTGCCATTTGAGGCTGGCTGCAAAATGGAGTAAATCCCCATAGACTCCCATGTTAAAATGTCAAACACTACAGTCTCCCCTTATGACCCATTCATTACAACTGTACAGGATGTGAATGTTTTTATAACTCATCAGTTAAAAATATACTAGCTATACATTTATCCCATTATCATGTATAGGGGGGCTTTGCAGGTGGAGTAAGGTACTGCAAAGATGGCGTCAGCCAGTCAGCACAGCTTGAGCTTCAAACACGTTCTTGAGAAAACCTATGGGTGACATCTCGGAGGGTTTCTCCATTCATATATCTATAGCTACAACTGAGTTTACCCTGTTTTGATACATCTGTGAAAAGGGTCCTTTCTAATCATTTGCTGTCGGACCTTTTTCTTCTTCGAGCCTCCGTGGTCGGCCCGGGCCTGCAGGAAGTCGATGAGCTTGGTCTGCTGGGTGATGGTTCCCTCCATCTTCACCTTCTCATGGGAGTACACAGCCTGCAGGTGGAGCTAAGTGAACATCACTAATGCAATGAATCTCTCTTTGCGTACACGTGTGCATGTAACTGTGTCAACATAGACACAGACAGGAGAATGTGTTAGCTCAAGTGGCAGCGGGTAACCTCTGGCCACAGACATCTGCATTAAGGAAGTAGGTGTGTGTGCATGCATGTGCACAGTATCTCTATGTTGTGTGTAGCAGCACCTGGATATTCTCCAGCTGGTACTCCAGGTCTGTCCTCTCAGTCTTCAGCAGGTCGGTCTGATCCAGTGCGTCCTGCAGACCCTGGGTCAGCCGGAAGATGTGGCCCTTCTGAGCATCCATCTGCTGCTGCAGCTTGGCTTGCTGCGAGCAGGGAGAACATGTCACGTCACCCGTGTCTGATGCCTTCATTACTACAGATCTGCTTCATCTAATCAAACAGAAAGTATTAATGGGGGGATATGCAGGCCAGCCTTTGTTACCAAACAGTCTGAGGATTGGCCTCATTAATATGTGATCACCAAAGCTCTGTTAGTAAATGACCTAATTAGAGAACATACATTTGCCTAGATATGTATGTTAAGCCTAAACCTGGTTAAAACCAAATGAATTCATGCTACAGTAGTAAATGTGTCACCACAAAGTTATATTTGCTCCACATGTTACAAAACTAAAACAAAAAAAATGTAGCAACCAATCTCAAGACCTTCAAAATAATCCCACTGGGGGTTCTTGAGCCACACTCTGAAAACAAGGTCTACTGTAAATGATGCTAATTATACAGTGTGTGTATATACAGTATACTGCTCTATATTCTATGAGCAATGAGCATGCTCATGAACACAACCTTTAGAGCTCCCAGTGCTTTCCGGGTGGTCCAGCATGAGGCTGAACAGGGAATGGCTCACCTCATCCAGCAGCCTCTGTTTCAGGTCCCGCTCGCTCTCCAGCTTCTGCTGCAGGCTGCGGGCGTTCATCTCCAGCATGGAGTGCTTCTTCTCCAGGTCATTTAGCTGAGCGCAGGGAAGAGCAGGGGGGAGAGAGAGAGGAGATTAGCTCTGTGTGCTCAGCTCAGCGGTGGCTGCTGTTCGAGGCGGCGTGGGGGTGCTCACGGTGTCGGAGAGGCTCTCGGCTTTGAGCTTCTGGTCCTTCAGGGCCTGCTGCAGGGCTAGGATCTCTGCCTTGTGCTCCTTCACTGCCTGCTCCACGGCCTGGCGAGACTCAGAGTTCCTCTGGTCTGCACGAAGCCTACAGGAGCACACACTCAAGCTGTCATGCTAGAATGACTACACCATGTTTCTGGGGTTGTTGGTGTTATTTGAATTAGTCATTCTCGAGAACGCTTACGAGTTAGCAAGCGTTCTCCACGTTAGCACACGTTGAAATGCAGTGATGTTGTGAGAGGTGTTCACCATGTTGTTTGTATTTACAGTACGGAGACAGGGCTGTGTAGAAGGACCGGATGTTTTCAGAATGGTAAAATAGCGGATTGTGAGGAGATATTTGATGAATATGACAAATGTATTAGCTTACACTTAGCTTGTAATTTAACCTTTAATATGTCCTCAAGTGTTCCATATGCTGAAGATACAATAATTGATATTGCCAGTCTACTGTTATATACTCATTAATTGTTTAGAAAAACAAACAAATTCCATCAAATTGCACCACATACAGATAGCTTAGTAATGGTGACTGTGTAGAAACTCAGTCGCCCTTATTAAGAATGCCAGAGTCTATGAATATGCACATTTGTCACACCTCTATGCCCTCTTTATATCAAGTGGCAATTTTCTGTGAAATCCAACTGTGCCTGAGTTTGGTCTTGGCAGTATTCTGTGTGGGTGGCAATCACCAGATTGCGGTTGGATGGTGATTGTTTCATAAACCATTTGTGACATCACAAATTGCACACACCTCAAAATAACATTTTGTTGTTATAGAAGTAATAGGTGTCTCGTTTCAGTGGAAGAATGTGAAAACCTGTATCGCACCTTTAACAGGTAGCCCTCACACAAAAAAAGTTCACCCATTATTTACAGTAGCCTATATACAGTAATTGTACAGTGCACACATTTCAGAGTAGGTGCTCGGCACCCATCGGCACACATTTCAGGAAGGGAGGTCACATATGGTTGCGCAGCGACCGCAATAACCAGTAGCAGTAAGCAGTAGATGTTTTTTTCTTTCTTGCAGCAAACCACTGATGTCACGTATGTTTCTTCATTACATATGAACGTCCTAACAGTCTAGCCATGTTGCCCGTATGCTTCATCTGTTGTTGCTATTGAACGTATGCAAGCATGAAGCCAAACTGAAGACAACATCCTCCCAAAACCAGTTCAGATATTGACCATCACTAGCCGAGACAGCTTGTGGGTTTGATCTGAAAGTGAAGTTTGCAGTAACCGCTGTAAGATAAACAAGCGAACCAGGAGAAAACTTTGTTGAGGCCAATTTAAATAAAGCGACCAAAAAGCGAGCAACTTTGATTTTTAATGTTTTGTCCTTTTTTATGATTGTTCTCATGAGTGTCCAGAGAATAGCTGAGCTAAAGATATTCCCAGTGTAATACCAGTTAATATTCAAGTATCTTTTGTAGTGGTAAAGCTCCAGGTTATATTATTGCCACAGCTAGGTACTACAGAATAAGCTCTATTGGTTATGAATAACACCCAATACAGACTTTACTGTGTGTGTGTGTGGTGGTCACCTGTTCTGTTTCTCAGTGTCCAGAAGTCTCTGGATCTCCCTGGTCCTCCTCTCCGCCTGGCTCTTCTCCTCCTCCAGGGTGGATCTCCAGGCCTCCCACTGCCTCTCCTTCTCCAGCAGCTCATCGTTGAGCGTCTCCAGCTCCAGTACCTGCTCCTCCAGCATGGTGCATGTGGTCTTCAGCGTCTCAATGTTCTGACACAGACAGCAGAGGCTTGAGATCGGTAGACCCCACACAGCCAGAACGTAATGGTTTTACATGGCATTTACTTACTGTTATTTTATCAAACATATTGTAAAAACACATGTTCGTGTGTGGAGCTAGGTCACAAGCTAGAACTATCTTTGAAGGCTGCACACATTTTACTAGCCAGCCTCCATTCAAGCTAAATATGTAAATATACATTTCCTTTCGAGAGAGAGAACAGAGCAGCTATTATCAGTTCTCAATATAAACTAGCATTGCATAATGGGACAAACATAATCTGTTATCATGGGTGTGATTTGAGGAGTAAAACAATAACTCCAGTTATGTGCGTGGTCCTATCCCCACCGAACCGATAATGATATGTTACCTAATCACAAAGCTATTTTAAGCAATGCAGCAGCAAGCCTGTGAAAAGTGAATGTATTTTATTTAAATAGGCTCATCACTTATTGAAACCCTTCAAAGTCTATTACATGGATAATTCTGCTGCATTTGTCAGAATGTGTCTAATGTAGAGTAGGGCAGGCCTACATGAATCAATACAGTACAGTAGTATATTGGCTTGTATGTAATAGCCCCCCCCACCCCCCCCCCAATAACAGTAATAACATTACTTATTCACCATCTATTTTACGCAGTTGATCCTTTTACTGACCCTGAAAACTGAAATAACAGTTTTCAGGTAAATTATTCCTCAAGTCAACTATAAACGCTCAAGTACAAAACAAACAGGAACAAAAATCACCACAAGTGGAGGATTCATCCACAACTCAACAATCACACTACGGAAAACTATGGAAACATTTATACATGTACCATTTTAGCCTGTTCAGCCTGCTTTTACACAAAAACGCAAATACTCAAAAGTCTGTTAATAGACAGAGCACGGGGCGGGAGCTAAATATAGCTTGCATGCTAGCATTGTGGCTGCATCGCCATGGCCAGAAAGATGTCCACGCTTCTGCCACTGACACGACCTGAGAGGGACGATGACACATGCATCCCACACACCTCCCCTGCCCTTGTACATCTTCCATCACTGGTTACACAACCGGCAGGACACAGAGACAGAGAGAGAGAGAGAGAGAGAGAGAGAGAGAGAGAGAGAGAGAAAGAGAGAGAGAGCGCTGCCGAACGCCCACGCATCCTCCCGCGAGGGCCGTGCACACACAACACAAAGCCTCCTCGCTCTATCTCTGGCTGCAGCGTACAACCTCATATTCTAGAACATTCTAAGGGGTTTATGCTGCCGGGTTTGATATGAACACTGTCAGATAGTGCAGGGTTGGTGTCCTGGGTCACCTATGGCAGTTCAAGGTTAGGTAGGCCACTTGGTTTCATGTAGTTTAGTTGATTCTCATTATAGTCTTGTGAGAGCATCATGACTCCCTACTTGTTCCACTTAGCATCTCTGGAAACCATTTGGGACCTGTTGATTAAACAGTGTTCAAGTAGGGCAGGGTAGGTCAGTTGGTGCCGACCGCAATTAAATGCCTGTAAAATTCACCCCCACATAAGTATTGTTTTGATTAGTGGAAGTTGGTCCAATCTCCTGCTAATGAAGACTAACTGCCTCTATTGCATGGCTTGAAAACAAGTAAAACCTAGACTAACTTAGCTCATCGGCATGAGACAACACCATAGACTGTATACATATAATGACCAACACCATAACCCAATACATAGTTAAGCATGCAAGTTCCTCCGTGAAACCACAGAAGATGGGATCCAACGCTATTGGTGCATTATTGCCACCTACTGTCTAGAACAGGGGTGGGCAATCCTGGTCCTGGAGGGCCGGTGCCCTGCATGTTTTAGATCTCTCCCTGCTCCAACACACCTGATTCAAATGAATGGGTCATTGGAAGCCTGCTAACGAACCCATTCATTTGAATCAGGTGTGTTGGAACAGGGAGACACCTAAAACATGCAGGGCACCGGCCCTCCAGGACCAGGGTTGCCCATCCCTGGTCTAGAATGTATGGATGAATGCTTTTTTAACCCTATGAACCCTAAGGGTTTTTGGTTATTCACTACTTTGACGTTCTGAAGATATGACACAAAATATAAACCTAACATAGTGTACGAGAATCCATTATGCTGGGAATATTTTATGTCCAACTTTGTCACTGTGTATTAGAGCCCCTACTATGCATAAACAGACAAGATATATACCAACCTCTTCAGCGGAAGGTCAGGATTATGGGGGCTTTTAGCTTTTACCATTCTGAAGATATGATATGAAATATAGAGGGTTTTAACAAGGTCGGTCAGTCAGTCAGTCTGCGATATTTGCTCATGTTGGCCGGTCCCGCTACACGCGGCGCGGCAAATGTTGATTTGTAATAGTAGTGGAACAAATAACAGAGCTAACATTCAAATAAAATGTGATTAAGTTCTCGGCGTAGATAAGTACCAATACAGGTTGTCTGTCAGGCAATCAAACATTTCAGTGCTTCACCGCACATTTGACCAATCACAATATAGTGAGTTCCTGATCACATTCGTGGTGTGGGTGTGTGCGTGTGTGTAGGGGGTGAGTGGGTGAGATAGGGTAGGCAGCTAGACTGCAAGAAGAACTAATAATAGAATAATGGAGATAATACATATATTCGGGTGATTCTGCTTTGGGAATGCAACTGTAAGTGTATATCTTGTCTCAAAAGCACCGTGAGCAACACTGAATGTTCATATTTATACTTCCATTGAATTGTTTTGACACAACTATCTTTACACATGTACAATATGTGTGATGCATTACAGAAACATATGCTGCAGTACAAAGAACCAAAGCAGAGGTTGAAAACCAGCACAAATACTATAATATAATGTGTGTCACAGTCATGAGATGTGTACTAAACCAGCAGATATCACTAATTAAGGCCTTTTCACACTGCAGATAAAATTTAAAAAAAATCTATAATAGTAATAATATAATGTAAAACCCCCATGAACAACTCACTAAGAGAAGGAGTTACCCTGCCCGGAGGAAGCTCGGGGGCCCCATCTGGAGCCAGGCCCAGAGGGAGGGTTCGCCGGCGAGCACCTGGTGGCTGGGTTTGCCACGGAGCCCAGTCGGGCACAGCCCGAAAAAGCAACGTGGCACCTCCATCTCCATCCTAT
>JAODUK010057859.1:0-18142 GCA_027564635.1 Typhlichthys eigenmanni
AGACTGTATATATAAATGGACAAACCCTCTGTGACGTCACCATAGACTGTATATATAAATGGACAAACCCTCTGTGATGTCACCCATAACTTTTCTCAAGAACGGATTTGAACACAAGCTGTGCTGGCTCTCTCCGTCACAATCTTTGCAGTACCTCACTGCCTGTAATGCCCCCTTATGTCCTTTATTCATTATAATGGGTGTATGGCTGATATATTTTTAACTGATTAATTATTTAAAAGAATCACCTCCCGTACAGTTGTCATGAACAGGGAGACTAGCTATAGAGACCCAACTGTTTTTTTTTTTAACCAGACTGTAAACATGTTTATTTTTGCTGTAAAGTCAGACATTTTAACATTGGAGTCTATTGGGAATACCTCCCTTTTGCAGTTCAGCCTCAAGTGGCCATTTGAGGCTGAACTGCAGATTTTGGCAATATTCCTGTTTTGGCAATATTCCTGTATTTATTTCTCAGCACTGAAGTTTCCTGCTTGGTCTCAAACCAGAAAAATGTTTTTATAACAGTACTGTAGTTCCAACCACACGGATTATTTAAAAGAGAGTCTGCCAAAATGGTAAATAAATGATACGGGCTGAACTAGATCTCAGAGGAAATGTGCATTTCAACAAGAGGAGGCTTAAATGATTGGTTGTTATATAACTTGTGACTGCCCACTCAAGATGCTGTTTCATGTCCACCCAAGAGAAACGTGTGTGTGTTTCTCTTCTCCCATTAGTTCACCTACCACCACTGCACTTTGGTACATAACGGAAAGCCACATTGCTTGAAAGTCCTGAATAATGGAGAAGTGAGCAAGTTCTTGTGTTTTCTCTCTACAGGAGCAATGGACGAATACGAGCCAAAAATAGAAGTTCATTTCTCAGACAATGTGTCCGCAGCTAAAGGGTCAACAGTTACTCTGGAGTGTTTTGCCCTTGGAAAGTAAGCTCTGTTTTCTCGAGGCGTGTTTTCAATCACCAACTGTTTCGCGTTCTAGTCGAGGAATCCACAGATTTCAGTGTGGCAGTTATCTTCTTTAGACTGTGGCATCGCTTCATCATGAAGCTTATGTGTTGGCTTCTGATGTCAAATCTTCTTTTTATTCACTTGATAAGAGAGCCAAAGGCACTTTCATCAAGTGAATTACCAAGTACATCAAGCACTTTTACCAACTGCATCCAGCCCAGTGTGGCGTTAGCCCGTGGTCAGACACCCATAGCTTTGGCTGGGATCATAAAGCTTTACAGGGACTCAAATCAAACCACAGCCTGGGTTTACCTTCCTCTATCTCTTCCAGCCCCGTCCCAGAGATAACGTGGAAGAGAGCCAATGGTGTTCCGTTTCCCAGCAAGGTCAAAATGAAGTACTCCAACGCCGTTCTGGAGATTCCCAGCTTTCAGCTGGACGACACCGGGGGCTATGAGTGCGTTGCTGAGAACATGATGGGGAGGAACACCGTTACGGGAAAACTGGCCTTCTACGGTACTAGACCCTCACAATACGATTCGTATCATGATACACAATTGACAATATGATTGTATCACCATACCTGTACAGTGCAGTACGATACTTGCGATACATTGCAATTTAGAGCTAAACTTTACAACTAAAATACATTTGTTGAATGAATATTGTATCAATGATTTAGGTCTAAACTTTACTGTAATCTTTTTTTTTGTATTGATAGGGGCTTGAAAATTTATATAGTATTGTGAAAAGAAATTTCACGATTCTCAGCTGTATCGATATTTTTTTGTCTTCTTTTTTTTTTTTTATAAATAGTAATTTTATTGAAACGTATCCATGTGGAATGTATCCATGTGTCACATTCTGATTTAAATTGTAGGATAATGCTGTCTGTCCTACGGGAAGGGAAGCATCATTTTGCTTAATTTCGTCTACAATTTTAATTTAGTTTTACCTTGTCTTGCTTTTGTCACCGTGCGATTCCACAAGCTGGCAGGTGGCAGAGAGAAAATAGTGCGTTTAATTGGGAGTTGACAACTTGAACCTCTAAGGTGATCCATGCTAACCTGACAAGCCCAATGGTCCATCCCTTACGCATAGTTATAATCCTGCTTGTGCTGCCCAGGGTTTCTTAGCTTTGTGTTTGTAGAATGTAGATCAAATGATTTAAGGTGGGATAAAATTGAGACGTAGCCGACGATTTAATAGCCTAATGTGCTGTATAATCAAGCAATACAAGCAAGCCTTAGCCAATGTGTTCCTAATATAAAATACATTTATATTAAAGACTCTAGTTCGGAGGGTAACAAATAGCTTACACCAGTCTGAGCAGTTATCCAATCAACCGACAAGAGCGCACGCACGCAGGAACTGGTATTGACGTTTTTCGAGCATCATATTTGTCTGTCCACCTCCTAATGCTGTCAGTACGACGCTAATTTGTCACACACTAGGTTGACTGGACTAGAGGATCTCAAGCTCTCCAGACTGATTCTCACGGCGAAGTCAAACTGCAGCTCGGGAGATCAGGGTGGTGTCGCGAGGCTAGACACCACATGCTACAGTAACAGGCACTAAAGGACGCACCTACGGTAGCCTCTCAGGACCAAGTTTGGTCCCCGGTAAAAGTGTAAATGTGCGGCAGCGGCGGTTATTTTGGTGGCTGAGAAAATGAACAGGTGCTTGTTAGCCGCTGCAGTACGAGCAGAGGGTTGTCTGTCCGTCCGTCCGTCCGTCCGTCATCACGAGGGCTACCCTCTCCCTGTTGTTTCCAAAGAGCTTGTGCTCGTCGTAAATAGCCGCAGGGCGCTGACATGTGTAATGGAGCTCAGGCTGGGTGATGTCCTCGCTTTCTCCTTTCTTCTTGCCAAATGGACTTGTCTTGTTTTTTCTTTAACACAAATCCAAATATGTGTGTGTGTGTGTGTGTGTGTGTGTGTGTTCCTCAGCCAAGCCCCAGTGGATTCAGACCATGAAGGACGCAGCCTTGGCGATAGAGGAGCGGCTGCAATGGGAATGTCGAGCGAACGGCAAGCCCAAGCCATCGTACGTGTGGCTGAAGAACGGCCAGGCGCTCGTCTCAGAGGTGGGCAGCACACTCCTCTTAACGTCTTTATATGTCACACTCTGGCTCTCATTCTCTCTACTGAATTCAGTGAAAAGGAAAGCCTGGCACCAGGCAGAGCAGCGAGCGCCGATCCTCGTGATCTGCTCATCCTTGCCAGATATAACACAGTATGAGAGGGTGGGTCGGTGCGGAGGTTGATCCATTTCTACTTAGCAGGGCCACTGGTTGTTTTCATTATTCATGGTGCGTGTTGCAGCTCCGTGCAGACCGAGGGACAATGGAGTGTAGATGGCAGCTCACCTAGCCTAGCACTGGACCATCGCAGAAGTTCATCCACTGGTATCTTTTGTACTTGATTGCTGGTTTTCAACTCCAGTGGAACATTGATTCTCCCTCGCTGTAAAAGCTTTATTTTCTTAGTGTCATTTACAGTGTTGCCAGAGGGGACAGTATTCTTTTTTAACTATCAATGAAACAATGCACTTTATTCACCACTGTGTGGGGGGGAGTTTTTCATTTTACACTGTAGAACCCGCTTGTAGAACGTATAAGACGAAGTATCTTGCTCAATGATACAGGCACCGTGCCGGGAATCAAAAACACAAACTTACCAGGCCACTAGTTGGAATCATTTTGAATGAGCTGTATTACCAAATGCATCCAACTTTGGGCCGCATGTACGTACGTTAGCGAGGGCAGCGTAAAAGTGAGCGTAGCCAGACTGCAGATAGCACACTCTTTGCCATTGCATTTTACATTGGCTGTACTAATTTGCAACTGATTAATCTGCGCTTGGCACCGCCCTCTAAACTTGGCGTTGACACGGCGAGTAGTCTGTGTTCCAGCCTTATCCATAAGTAGTCTGGTCTATATTCCAGCCTTATCCGTAAGTAGTCTGGTCTATATTCCAGCCTTATCCGTAAGTAGTCTGGTCTATATTCCAGCCTTATCCTTAAGTAGTCTGGTCTATATTCCACCCTTATCCATAAATAGTCTGGTCTATATTCCAGCCTTATCCGTAAGTAGTCTGGTCTATATTCCAGCCTTATCCTTAAGTAGTCTGGTCTATATTCCACCCTTATCCATAAATAGTCTGGTCTATATTCCAGCCTTATCCGTAAGTAGCCTGGTCTATATTCCAGCCTTATCCGTAAGTAGTCTGGTCTATATTCCAGCCTTATCCGTAAGTAACCTGGTCTATATTCCAGCCTTATCCGTAATTTGTGGCGTCCGAATGCAATGGAACAGCAGACTCAGAAATAGAAAACAAGTTTAACGATCATGAAGTAGACATATTTATAAATAGCCTACTTGTCTATATGTATCATCAAACCTAGAGATACTATAACAGGGTCTTAATTCTACCACAAAATAATTGACTGTAAAATGTGAATGAAAGAAGTGGAATAAACATTTATTTTTACACCACACAAGCAATCAAATCCTGCTGCACGTCTCTCCATGGCTTGTCTTCATCTCGCTCAGATGAATCTTGCCGTTGCTTGCTTCTTCTGTTCAAAGAAACGCGCTAACTGTGACCGCACCTGTTTTTCAGAGGCGGATCATTTTCACTGTAAAACCGACATGCGCTTCGCATTGCAGTTTATCATACATAGGTATTTCCCAATGCGCGACACTCCTAAAATGCCCTCGACTCTCCCATGAATGCATATGCATGAATAGGAAAGCTTACGGTCCTGTGTTTTTTTTCAGCGGGCAGAATAGCATTTTAGCCATGTGCGGGCTGTTCGTACATACAATGTTTTTAGGTAACAAAGTGCAACAAAATTACTCCTAAAACAGGCGCTAACACGTTTGTACACAAGGCCCCATGTATGGCGTTCTGCGGTGGTATTAAAGTTAAATTAATTTAGTTGAGACTTGCAAACACTCCAGCTATGCCAAAACAATCTCTAACTCACACACAAACATTGGCAAATGAGGCTGAATAAAAATGACCGTTCAAACACAGTAATTACTTGCGTTATGATGTGTTGTCTTCCACAGGACAGGATCCGCGTCGAGGAAGGGGTGCTGTCAGTGTCTGTTCTGACGCTATCGGATGCCGGCATGTACCAATGTGTAGCTGAGAATAAACACGGCGTCATATATTTTAGTGCTGAACTTATGGTTTTAGGTAAGGTCGCTCTTATCTTCTCATTAAGTCCTTGAGTTGTCGTGGCTAGAATATCTTAAAGGTCATCTCACTGTCATTGTAAAGGTTGTCCGGATTACAAGATAATGGGGTCAGCTCGAACGGTTTAGTGAGGTCAGACACATTCTTTTTCCCATTATTTGTTTGACGTGACGGCTAGGAAGGTGGAGAACACGATAATAGATAAATGTTTGAGACCAAATTTCAAATTATAATATAACATTACAGTTATGTCATGCGGTCTTTTTATTTAATTTATCTCGTTCATTATTGTGTCTTCCTGCATTATATAAAGGAACCATTATGTTGAGACAGTGAGCGAGTGAAGACTCTGTGTTGGATTGTGATGCATGATGAAACCTAAAGTGGGAAAGAGAAGGATGTGAGCAGACTTGAGCAGGGCCTGAGAATTGCTCCTAGAGGATAGATATAGAGGTGTACAGAATTAAAAGAGAGACAGACAGAGAGAACGGCAGAATGATTTGGAGTTAGCAGACTTTGTGACCTGAACATGGCAGCAATGCCATATTTTCCTCTTATCGTCTGACTACATATTTTTCAAATGTCTTACTATAAGTCTTGCATTTCTCATCAGTCATGGCAGTTTTAAACAGTTGTGTTATACTTTAAATCAAATGACCTGTGCCTCTGTCTGATCTTTGTCTTTTTAAACATCATTTCTGTTATTCTCTATTGTCTGTCGATATTAACAAATATCGTAGATTCCTGTAAATCTACTACACCGTGTTCATGGAAGCTTTTTAGATTTGGTGAACTGAAGTAATGCACGTCCATTTGGGTTTTTTAGAAGTAGGATTATTTAGCAGCACGTTTTAAGAAAGAATTTAAGAAGTTATAAGAATCATGTTGTACTACAAAATCAAAAAACGACAGCGTAGTTGTCCAGAGAAAAGCAAGCCTCTGGTAGCTGCAGAGGAGGACAGCTAAATCAAGCGTGAACATCAGCATTGATTCCCACGGCTTGGCACTGAAGGAAATGACACTCTTCCAGATGATCACTTTAGGCCTGTTGACTATTTTCTTCCCAGCCTCTCCGCCGGACTTCACAGGGAGCCTCCTGAGAGCTTTGCTCAAAGCCAAGGGGGGCACCACAGTGACGTTAGAGTGTAAACCCCATGCCTATCCCATAGCAAGCATCCTGTGGAAGAAAGGAAACTTGCCAATTCACACCAATGACAGGTAAAATAACATATTTAACCCCCCAATGTAGAGCCGCTCTCTACAATGTTTTAAACATTAATAAACCAACAAACTATTTCCTGTGTAAAGATATAGTGCAGTATTGGGATTTGATTGGACAAGAGGCATTCCATGAGTGGTAATATTTCAGTCTAATGCACTGTGACTTTCACTCCACTTTACCAGTGTTCTTCTAAAACATCTGATAAACTGTTAACGTGATTTAACAGATTTCACTTCACTGGCTGCATGAGAAATGGAAATTAGCTGACCTGCGGTAATGTGAAAACGTATGTAACAAGCTAGCGTGATGCTTTTATTTTCCTTGCTAGCCACGTAGTTGCCGACACAGAATCAGACACTGTTGATAGAAGGTTAGAACTATGGTTTGAGGACTATTTGTGTTGGTAGAGCCAAATGAATCATTAAACAAACAATCTAATTATTTTCTGTTGGCGCTTATTACTATTATATACAAATAAAACGCGTGTGTCGAACTGTGATTATCTTCGGCCTCGTACCTACGACCGAATCACAGCCATGCGAATGTTTAGTCTAACGCACTCCCTCTCGTGTGTTATTGCTTAATTAAATGGTGTTCCGCTAACAAACACATTGAGTGTGCTGCTGTTGGATAATTTCTCATCTTGAGACAAAACGTTGACTTGGAACTACACCAATGGCAGAGCATCTGTTGTCGCACATGTGACCCTTCCTGCTAATCAGGAATGTTCAAACCATATAGTTGTATGGTTCAAACACAGCACTTCTTATTTGACCATTTGTTTCTACTGGTTCTCCACTCAGAAGAGAGGTCCACTCACAGTGGCATTACTGGACATCAAAGGTGTTGGATTTACTGACATTCCTGTGCCTGTATTATGATTACATCACTCACTAAATGAGTGTTTAATGTGATGGAGCACTTTGGTTGTAACTGCGTAGATGTGCAAGCTGTATTGAAGCTCTGATTATTGCTATATTCAGTGTAAGGAAGTGATGTCGATCCTTATCGCCCACACACGCATTTACACTAATATCCATTCGTCAGATGACCTTTAAACACCTGCCAGCAAACCGTCCCAAGACAACCCTGGAATATCACACTTACACTGACAAGCTAAAAATGGCCATGTGTATTTCCTTATATTGTATAGATTCTGGAAACATTTGGAAGGTCATTTCTTTTTGTGCCTCTCTGTACACAGGATAACCCTTTCATCTGATGGCACATTGAGGCTTGCTAACGTGACCAAGTCTGATGCCGGCAGCTACACCTGCTTTGCTAGGAACCGATTCGGCATGTCGAGCACCACCGGAAGACTACTTGTCACGGGTAAGACCATCTCCCACTGACAACGTGTGACGTGCGTCGACGCCAAGGTTTACAGCCCGGTTCTATTTCTTGGGCGACAAGCCGTAAACACGCACTGAATATCTGCAGGTTTCTGAACTCCTCTGTCAATTTGACTTTCGGACGTTGCGTTCCTTGACGCACCGCCGAACGACGCTGCCAGTAGGCGGCGTCCTGTACGCTCGGCTCTTGTTGACGTACGAATTAAAATGTATTTACAATATTCAGTTAGGTGATTTAGCAGACACCTTTACCCAAACAGCTAACAGCGAGTATTAAGGAGAAGGTACCATAGGGTTTACACTGTACATCTCGCTCTAAAATACTTACAACCCAGGTAAGCAGGGCTTGCTGGGTATTGAACAAACATTCTTTTTGTTGGGAGTCTCAGCAACCAAAACCTCGATCTTCTCCCTTCCCCCTCCCCCCCAAACACACTCACCGGTGGACAGTAAAAGCTTATTGGACCTGGAATGTACAATATATTCATCAGCCCAAACACCATTAACAGGGTCTTTTACTGTGAAGACATTCTGTATTTCTGTAATCGTCCTGTCTTTACTGTAGCCCTTTTCCGGGCTGCTAATAATACAGAAGTGAGTCATCCCTAGTAAATGAGGCTATCTATTAGCATTACGTATAACCACTGTGTGTGTTTCCCGCTGGCGGGTAGTGTCGGGGGGGTGGGGTTATCTATTTTGGGCCTTAGTGGGAAGGATAAGCGAGGCACGACCACTATCCCTCTCAGCCTTAAGTCAGCAGTTTGTGGCTCAAAGCTGCCTTTTTGTGGATGTTTCCCAATCATTTTTTAAAGAGATTTGAATTAAGTACAAAAAAGTATTACTGTAAGAAGCGGGTAAGGGTTATTCTTTCTCACGGGTGCCACCGGCCGGTGACTGGAATCGGGCGGTTTTCACCTTGACCGGCCATGGCCTAGCCCCGCGAGTCTGGAGGGCTTGGAAATCAAGGTGTTTCAGGCCGGTAAACCTAGTGTGTTGGCCTGACTGTCTAAGAATAGCCAGTTACATTACCGATCATATATAGGCTAATTACATGGATGCAGCCCTGGCATGCATGTGATGCAAAGATGAAATTCCCTTCTTCTTTAAATCTACAGACTGTAGCTAGCTGTCATGTTAGCCTACTGTACCTACTACCTACACATGACACACGTTTGTGCGGTGTGGAAAATTCTTAGTGCCTTGTTTTCCTGTGAGGGGTTGAAACAACAATTTACTGCAACAAATGGAAACCCTCTGAACGGAAGCAAGGACAGTCTTAGTGAAGTGGTGTTACAGAGGCAGTTATTGTTGTTCGAAGTGTTTCCAGTGAAGCGAAAGCTGGGTTTTATCCGGGTGGGTTATTTGTTTTATGAGGGTGTTAGATGCTCTAGCCTTTAGTGCTTCTAAATGAGATAATGCCATTTGTAGCATGATGGCTGGACCCCATAGTGATTATTACAGACGCACATATTCATAACATAATAATTGAACCATTGAGTGTCCCTTTATTGTATCAGTGCAGGGTTTCAAATCCTCTTCACATCTTGTGAAGGTGTTACTTTTTTGTTTCAGGCAGATTAATTACAGTGATATATTCAGATTTTGCACGCTCTGATTCCGAGAGTTGGTTTGCTGTTGTTCCTTTATATTTCCCAAACTAGTTTCTGTCTGGGGTCTCTCAATCGACCAATCAGTATCCAGATAGTTAGTTCTTCCCTATGGCTTGTGTTTGGTTGAAGCTTAGCTACCCCAATCATCTAATGTATAGTTAGATTGGCAGCTATTAGTACCGTCTTGCTGGGAAACGGTTTCTCAAAAATGTTGATTTCCAGACAGGTAAAGGAAAGCATCCCGTAGAGGTTGCAAAACTGGCATGGTTTTATCCTGGCTGCTACAGAGCAACCTTTCACACAAAACAACAGTTTTATTTGATTTACAGTATGCATATAATTGCTGTCAGGATTCCAGATTGTAAACACCAAGCAGAGGACCAAATTAATGGCGCTGGGCTTGGTTATCACACAGACTCTGACTCATTGATTTGCACCTGGCTGCGTTGCTCCAGGAAGTTTCTTACCGCTTAAACTCCACACTTCAAGGCATTTCGGTCTCCTGAAGGAACGTCACGATTGTGCTTTAAAGAGATAGAGTCAGGGGTTCTGGATAGATTGTGGATATTTGCACTTCAGTGCCATAGAGTGCTCCTTCAAAAGATCCCCCCCGTCCCCACGCACACACACACACACACACACACACACACACACGCACATTGGACATGCAGTGTCAAGGCGAGGATACTGTGAACGGTCCGCACCACTTTGCCTGTGTTCCAATTTAAAGAGCCTGGGCTGTGTGAGAGCCATGGGCTGCCTCCACCTTTGAGAGAGAGAGAGAGAGAGAGAGAGAGAGAGAGAGACAGAGAGAGAACTAATGAAAGAAAGAAAGAAAGAAAGAATGTAATCTTGCCTCTGAATCTAACGCCAGCGTGTGTTCGCCTGGGGCAGATCCAACCAGAATTACCCAGGGGCCGGTGGACATGGAGATCATTGTGGGAGAGAGCATTGTGTTACCCTGTCAGGTCGCCAGTGACCCCGTGCTTGACGTCTCATTCTCGTGGGCCTTCAACGGACAGCTGATCGCCAAGGGAGACCGACACTTTGAGCTGGTGGGAGGGGTAAGTGTGCCACAATGGGGCAACGGGCGGTCGACACCTCTTTGAATCTCGCTCTCTCTTCCCCACCTCTTATCAGTTAAAAGGGTCTGCATGTGGCTCGACCTGGTTGGCCTTGACCGTTTATAATAGATGCGTTTTCAATCCTGCGCTTGCGGTGGTGAATTGGACCATTACGGAAAGCTGTTGTGCTTGTGTCACTGGTAACGTGTTGATTACTACATGATTGAATAAGGCAAAATAGACCTACAATAGACTACTTAACAGCATATATTAGGAAAATAATTCTATAGTCATTCACAGTCAATTTTATTTTCGTTTGTTAAATTATAATACTCTTTAAAAAGCCCAGCATTAATACATTAACTTTTAAGTGCTGTGGCTAAGGGTGTGTGTGCTGACATGAATTATGTATCCATGGCCTGCTGTACAAGGATCACACCTCTATATGAGCAAAGGATCCACGTTTGAGCGGTCTTTCTGAGGGTGTAAGGCATGGCATCGTCCCAGATGGCATGACATTTTCGGAACACTCTTACGCTCTTAAATATTACCCATTGTGTGTGTGTGTGTGTGTGTATGTGTGTGAGTGTGAGAGAGAGAGAGAGAGAGAGAGAGAGAGAGACTGACAATGTTCTTATCTGAAATGAGATTCACTCCACAGAAATGCTATAATGTCCCCAGTCCAAAGAGATTATCAACTTAAGTTTGCTGCTTCAAGGAATTCATTTCCATAATTAAACCAAGTTGGCACTATAGCAGCTTTTTCCTGCCAAAACCAAGAGTGGGATTTCACCACTAATTTGCCAGTTGCTGCTAGCGGATGTCTGCTCAGATCAAAATCTAGACATGCTCCCTCCTTTTTTCCCCTTCCGTATTGAGCAAACCTCCCTCACATTACCTGACGTAAACATTTCAATCAGTGTTGTCAGGCTGCTACGGGTTGAGGTGAAGGAGGTCAAAATGAGGTCAAAATGATGACCTCTGTCAAAGCAAGCAATTAGTGACACCCTGGTGAACACACGCACCCTCTATCTTTAATTGGCACACTTTTTCTCTGAATTTGCATGCCACAAACTGCATGTTCGATCAAAATCAACAAAAGAAAGATCGAAGAATAATTAGATTTTGTGGACACTACGCACCACACAGTTTGTAAACGCCACTGGTGTCTGTGTATTAGATGGCTCCAGCTGAGTCCACACTGTCGCGAGGCCTGTTCTTTTTTTTTCATGCCACATCGGCCATTGTTGTTGTGTTTTGCCCCGGTAGAGAACAGCAGGCGATCTGATGATCAGGAACATCCAGCTGAACCATGCTGGCAAGTACATCTGTGTGGTGGACACCGACGTGGAGAGCTTGTCAGCAGTGTCTGTATTGATCGTGAAAGGTAGGAAAAGCTCTTCCTTGCTTCCGCGGTGACTAATTAACGGCTGGGCACATAACCAGCACTGTGTTTCGGGCAGTCGTACCGACCATGAAGAATGTGGGTTGTAACAGTAGGGGAGAGATGTAGCGTAACAACACCGCCACCATGATCTGTTGGGTGAACGTGCATTCTGCCATCCCTCCTGTGCATTTCTGGATACTTGCGTTTCTTTTGTGCTTTGATGAGCTTGAAGAGAGTAAAGAAGACAATGAAAAGCCACAATATACTCTGAAATATCCTTAAGATGACATAAACATTATGGATAGCTTCGTAATGACGGCTGACTTTGTTGATAGAGGGTATTTGCCTTTTTGAAGCAATTGGCGAGAGAGCGTTACCGTTTGTTCTGAAATGTTGTACATACAGGTCCCTCTCCATTTCCTCGAGGACCATAATATCCCCCAAAATGCATCTGTCACCATTCGTAGTTTCACATAAAGTAGTTATCCTAACCAAATGACAGATCTGCATGAAGTGTCTTGCGTAGGGTCCTAAACAACACGGGATGGTGTGTGGGTGTGTCACATCCGTGTTCTGGGTGTGACCAGGCCTCCTCTCTCGCCGGCGCGCTGCCACGTCGGTGCACCAATCACCAGTTTTAGCATCCCTTCCCCTAAACCCGTATAGTGTTACGTTGTTAATAAGTTGGTCCTTCCTTCTCCTCTTGGGTTATTGTTTGAGTTGTTTTGTACATTGCCAATTGTTTATTATGTATGTATGTTTCCCACAACCTGTCTAAGTTTGTTGAAACATTACAAGGTGTAGGCCTGTCATGATAATCTCTTGACACCTTGACTGCAGAGTCCATTTGTCAATTTCGTGTTTTCGTCATTTTTGGATTTTCAGACATGCAATTATTCCACTAGAACTTAATGTCAGTGATAAAAATGAGAAAACCAGGGTGGACTGACTGGCTAAATAATTAATAATCCAGTGACAATAAACAAGAAAATACATCTCTGTGGGAGTACCATTATCTTCTCCAGGACCAGCATAAACATAACAGAGTACTATTTTATGATCACTTTCATTTCAAGGCTTGCTTGGCATTACTTGCCCATATACTGTAATGTACGTGAGCAGGTAATGCCAAGCCTTGTAATGCCAACGGCACTAAGAAAACAGTCAATTGTTAACTTAATCATATCTGAAATTTGCAGCGATATCTTTTTATATGTTTTCTTAAGTATGTAGACGTGTTGGTGTTAATTACTGGGCAAAAGTATGAACATTTTAATTTGTAAGTTAATAAAACAAATGTTGCATTTTCTTGTATGGTGTCATTTAACATAATCTATTTTAAATAATTGTACTGTCAAATTTGTGCTTGTAAAAGGGCCTTTATTATTCTAAAATATCTGGCTGGAATTATTCAGTTTTCTTGAAAAAATATACATTTAAAACACCTATTGGCCTCAAGCATAACAATATTTTTTGCGTTCTTTGTTGAGTTGACTAAGCCCCGTCTCCGACATTGTACACAGGGAGACAGAAACCACAACATGCAGGTGAAGTTTACTCTTACGGTATGTACACAAGTCAACACGCGTGTGAACTAAGGGTGTATGAAAATATGGATACACCCGAATATCGCAATATTACGTTGTTGTACTGTATTGATTCTCTAAAACACTGTATCCGTATCAAAGAATCTTTAATTCTTAAAAAAAAATGTTTTACTCAATATATTTGTTAAAGGGACCATTTCATAATAATAATAATAATAATAATACATGTAATTTTGGACGCCTTTCTAAAGACTCAAGGATATCTTAGATAGCAAATACATAGATATATATAAATATAAAACAGTTGGCTGAACTATGCATACTATAGTAATACAAATTTGAACTGAGAAATATATACATTCAGTTGAGAGTGTCAAAATACAGTAACCTCATAAGAGAGGAAATATGCTTGTTACCAGATTTAGCTTTAAGATAATTTCCATCTGCAGTCCCTGATCAAGTTTACATAAGTGTTTCTGTTTTGTTTGTTTTTTATAGAAGAATGTAAGAATGTATAGACTTGAATGGCTTTTAATGAAAGGACCAAATTGTACTGTACAGTATTTATATTATTTGTTTGGCTCATATGGATCTAACTGGGCTTTAGTCTGTAACATGCATTTCATTACTAGCCATCTATTTTTGGCATCCACACACACACACACACACACACACACACACACACACACACACACACAAGGTTGTTGAATGGCTCCGTAAATAGGAACATTAACAAAGTGGTGAACACCGCTCACAACAACAAAAGCCATAGCACTACGCTTTGCTTCACAGTGTGTTTCCATGTGTGGGGCGCTACCGCGGAGGGCGCAGAGGAATATATTTAAGCAATAACACACGAGAGGGAGTGCGCTAGACTGAATATCATATAATTGTTATAATTGTTATAATTGTCAGTTATGGTCATTTAGACCGAGTAAAACCTTCTGTTTCTATTTTCAGATGAAAGTCACTTTGGGGATTATTGTGACGTCGATTATGTCACTAGGTGTTCTAACTATTATGAATAGTGAATAAAAACTACAATTAGTTCTGGCTAATTGTAGTTTTAGAATAGAATAGAAAGAAAATGGACACCACACCGCACACATTTGGTAAATGCCAGATGAGGTGAAGGATGATTTTGGTGTCAGCTTCTGAAAAGGTTGGATCCATATCTTTATCTTGTAAGCATGCCTATCAACCTCCATGCCCGGCATGCTCGAGTCTCTTTAGGCTAATGTCCTTTAATAAGCACCCCTTTCCAAATGAGTGAGACTTAGTGAGAAAATAAACCTGTCTCTCGAGATAAAGTGATATCACGGCTCCTAGATGCTGGAACATTGGCCTTGCACAAAATGGAAAGGAGGGCGTCTGCGGATTCTGCGGCCTTAGCAGCCCCACTTCTGTGATGTCACTCCCCGGATCAAATGGTCCTTGAAATTTTGGGCGGCAGAGCTTGACGCCGGCTCTGCCACTTGTTTCCGCTCCGCAGATCATTCCGGAATCTCTCCATTCAAATGCCATTTGTGATGCGGGCGGCGCTCCATAGGTGTCAGTCAAATAATTAGCGATCGGACGATTGGACCACCTTCAGCCAATCGGAACAGATGCTAAAATGATGCACACGGTTGATATGACCAGGTTTAAATGGACATTATATAGACATTACACAAAAAGACTGCCTGACTGTATCATAGTAGCTCTGTGCTGTCCCAGGTATGGCTTGCTGCTCAATTTGTCATTCTAGAAGGTAAGGTCATTGAAGTACAACAAATAGTGGGACAAAAGTGGGAACAGTTGTTTGTTTGGGCGGGGGTCACACTTTTGAGAAGGTCACGATCGTTGTTGTGAGCTCTCAAACCACTTTGTGACGCTTGTCTGATGGAGGTAACAACATCTCACACCATGGGGATTGAACCACTCTTACTTACAATTGCAGTGCGGTTGACCGTTTGTGATGGAAGGTTCAAAGCATTCTGGGAAATGCATACCACACCAGTTTACAAACCACCAGCATTAGAACACACAGAGACTACATGTCTGTGTAATTACTATACATTAGCAAATATCTTCTGCACAATTACAATATTTATTTAATCCAAGGAGGGATATTTTATTCATTTGCTTTAATTCCATTTCATATATCTGTGGTAACTATTCATTATTAGGGCTGATTTTTAATTTTCCCCTCAGCTTCTTCCTATACAGACCCAGACAGTCTGTCCCTTTTAATAACAGATTATTTTAACACCCCCAAGATACTGGCAAAACCCTCTCGCCTCAGCCAAGGAAATATAATTAAGAGGATAAAGAATTGATCCTTGATTGCGTGCTCCATTGATGTGTATTAATGAGGCCAACGTATTAAAGCTTTTTATCAAGAGCTACTAATGCGCCTAACACCAATCAATATCTTGAGCCAATGTGTGTGGCTTTTATGCCTAATGTATACAGACACACAGGAATTAGGTAAACAAACAATGTAGAGATTCAGCATTTTTGAATAAATGTACAGTACCACATATCTTATGAATAAACATGAGTTGCTTTTCCTATTCGGTCAAGAACTGTATTGGTATGTCGTTTTTAATAATTTATTTTCTTAGATTGGAATTGGAATTGGAATACTGAGGCTATTGCTGGAGGGGTTATTACTCTGCAGCCGGTATCACAAGCCCTCTTGTGGTCCATTATTTCTGATGAGCCTACGCCTTCATTGCACCAGGAAACCATAGACTAGGCTAAAGTAAAACATCACAGGGTCTAATTGGTGGGATAATGAGAATAAATGATAAAAACTCGTCTCCTTCGGGGCTCAAAGGTGGTTTTCAACTTTTACCTTTTCATTTCGCTCTCTCTTAACTAGTTTATAGCTTGCCGATCAGTCGATCAGTTACCGCCAGCAGCGGAAAAGGAGACAATTACAAGTTGAGTGAAAATCGGAAAATAAATCTCGAATTAATTCCCAGTGATCTGGGCTCTTTACTGAAGCTTTTACTTTGCTAATACTCTGGTGGTGCGAGGCGAGAGAGGTGTTTGGTGACACAGGAATCACAGAACATACTTTTTGAGCCCCTTTGCATGCATTCCTGTGTATGTATGTATGTGCCCAAAATTGCCGAAAACGCCAAAGTCTGGCCGCTCGGCAGCCATGCTTGTTAACAAGACCCTATCTTAATGAATGGGGAGAAGGCCATACTACACTTTTGATGGTACCAAAATGCTTAAAAAACATAAAAACTGCATGAAATAGAATAATCAATTATTATACATTCATTTTATTAAAATTAATGTTATACTCTTAGTATGCATGTTATACTCCTAGTATGCATGTTATACTCTTAGTATGCATGTTATACTCCTAGTATGCATGTTATACTCTTAGTATGCATGTTATACTCCAAGTATGCATGTTATACTCCTAGTATGCATGTTATACTCTTAGTATGCATGTTATACTCCAAGTATGCATTTGCAACTGTGTGCATGCGTCACTGCAACCACATGATTGGCTTAGGTGAACGGTTTGGCTGTTTTTGTAGCAGATGATTGGCTCTTTAGGGAGAGGGGCGGGATATGTGCATCCAACAATTATCTTTGGCGTTACAGATTTCTCCCATAGAGTTCTATGGAACATTTCTATGGGACGTTTAGAGGTCCATTGAGGGTTCTCTAAGGCTACGTTCATACTGCAATCCTTAGTGCTCAATTCCGATTTAGTGCACTTTTTTTTTTTGTTTTGCTGTTCACATTACCTGTTTAAATGTGGCCCGTATTAGATTTTAGTGTGAACCGAATGCGCAAATAAACAAGACTCCACGTGTCGTATATATGTACTGTAAGTAAACATTGACTGAGAAGAACAAATTCAGCCTTACGGTCATATTATAAATTGACGTAAGGTGGAATTAATCAAATCTGTACAGAATAACTAATAGCTGCTAAAGCCTGCTGACTCACATGGAATATTTTCTCCGCCAGTCATGATGCTTCATGTTTGCCCGCAGACTGCCGGCGGATTTCATCTGTGTTGATCGTGTGCATTGATGTGTTCGGCAACAGACATTGGCCTATTGATCAAATCGGCTAAAAACTACAACTTCTCCTGGGCAGAAAGACGTTGGCACACATGTCGACCAACGATTGGCGAGGGCGGGTTGCACACAGTAAATGCCTGAGTGACGTCGTTAAAATAATCAGATATGTATCTGGTGTCGTACCACATATGAAAGCGATATATCAGAACATCTCAGTTCCCACGTGATTTGTGCGGTTCACGCTGCTGTGAAAAGACCAGCTCCGTGTCACTCGTCATCCGCGCCCATATTCGGCCAGATTCGTCTCCGCTATGTAATGTCTGTGTGCTCCCCCACGTCCCTCCACGGAGACAGGCCCCCCCGGCCCCCCCGACGTGGTGACGGTGGAGGAGGTGACCGACAGTACGGCGCAGCTGGCCTGGAGCCCCGGCAGGGAGAACGGCGGCCCCATCTTCAGCTACCTCATCCAGACCAGGAACCCCTTCACCGTGGGATGGCAGCGTGTGCAGACAGGTATGCAGCAGAGCCATGGACAGAACAGAGTTACACCGGTCACATAGTTCATATTGTGCCAGCCTATGGCACAACAGTTCCCGGAAGTGTTTGGTGGGCAGTTTGAGTATATAAACAGTTTTATTTATATATATATATATATATATATATATATATATATATACACACAGATATATATATATACACAGATATATATATATATACAGATATATAAGTAAATTTTTTGTTAATTAGT
>JAODUK010057870.1:0-12583 GCA_027564635.1 Typhlichthys eigenmanni
GTATATATATGTATGTGTATATATATACTATATATGTGTACTGTATGTTTATATGTGTTTGTGAGTGTGTGTATAGAGTAAGTGTGTTGATAATGCATGCATGCACGTGTGTGTTTATACAGTATACCCTGTGCAGTACCCTGTGCATGTGGTTTAAGAATGAATTACTGATTTGCAGTAAATATGTATTACATACGGTAGATATCTTATTTTTTTAAACATTTGGCATGTATGTAAACGTCAACATGCTAAAGTTATAATGGATTTAAATAGGAACACATCCTGTAAAAAGGCACAGTATTGTCCTGGTGCTCTGTTAAACTCATTAGAAGAAGTTAAAAATAGACTGCTTCGATAAACTGTGGACATTGTTATTAAGTGCACTGACCTTCAGCCCTACAGTACTACATCAGTACTACATCCTTCAGCCCGTTTAATTCATTAACTAACATATTTGATTTGATGTCACTTCAAACTGCAAAATGTTGCTAAATAATAATGTGGAAGATGTGATAATTAAATGCTGCCAATTTAAAAAAAAATAAACCACCACTTATTAATACAAATAAATGTTAGTTTTACATTTTAGACTGATTGAAGTACAAAGTTTATGGTTATAGTAGATAACACTGACTCACGTATTTTCCATATGCTGACATCACGAGTTTGGATTATAAAATCTCTTACCACGTATTTACATACAGGGTTTATTGTATTTATAATACAATATGTATTACTTATAGTAATACAGTAATCTTCAAAAAGTCAAGGTTATAGATTTATAGCTCAGACCTCAGCAAATCTGTGTAGATAGGAGATTTAATCTGAATTTCTGTACCACTAAACCATATGTATCTATCTCTTTACATTTCCCCCAGAAACATTTACAAGCTCTTATTATTACATCAACAATAACCCCAGGCCCTGCCAAATAACAATGCTTGATAAAGTCCCTGACCTGAATCAATGTTCCGAAGGACAATTCTATACATATCTGCTCATAAACAAATTCTAAAATGTTTATGCTAGGGCTATTTTATCTATATTAGCTAGAGGACATGGTACAGTATACAGCAGAATACATAGGCAAGTCACTTGCAATGGGCTTGACAATTCATTTGGCAGGAGTACGATTAGACTAGTGGTTTATTTGCACTTAGTGCTGGTCTGAGGTCTGAGAGTAATGGAGCATCCATACGCAGATGATCTGGGAGCAGTCTTTACAAGCACCCCTTCCACACCAATTGGCACTATAGCAACTACACAGCACTTAGGCCTTTGGTTCTCATTTCATTGTATTGGACTCTAATGGAAGAAATGGAGCTGAAAAGTTACCTGGCTGTTGTTATAGTTTGTTCACGATCTGTGGGTTCTATTTGGTAAATTATGTTTAGATTGAATTGAGTAATTCACCCCAGTTTCATGCCCCTATGCCTGTTTCATTTAATTTCCATTTAGTGTGGTTGCACTGTGATAGCTTTAGCAGATCAAAAAAAAAGAAATACTATTAGAACACAGAGGCAATGTCATAAATATCACACCCCACTTCCTGTCATATAAACACCAGGCTTATTTATTAAAATTCACATTGACACAGAGGACGCAATATCATTTCCCTCCATCTTGTGGCTCTGAAGGAAATGGAAAAGAAACAAAATACAGCCTGAAAGCCTTCCATATGAGGAAAGGTCACAGTGAACTTGTAAATAAATTGCTAGCACTGACCTTTATTATTAGTCTTGCATGTGTAGTTGTTGATTTTGTTTTCTTAAGCAGCCGTTTCTAAAAGTTTTCTTATAAAAAAACATGCTGTTCACAAACCATCATAATGACCTATGAACTTGAGAATAACAACTGCAAGATATTTTCTGTAGGTTGGAGGATTTAAATATTCTACTGTGATTTTAAACACAACAGCAGGCATACAGTATGCAGGAATTTCCTGTTGTAATGCTGGCAAGACATTTATTGATTAAAATTGAGAATCATAATTTCCTCCCAACCAGTGGCGTTTTCTCCCAGAGCCCAAGGGATGCCAAGCTTCCCTGTTTTTCAGTCTATAGTTGCATTTTTATCATAACAATTTTACAGTTTTGGTATTTATGTGCTGTTTTTTCGGAGGAACAGAACAGAATTAGTGCGATCTCATTTCTTACCTTCTCATATCCAAGCCAACATCCCACAGCGCTTCCATTGAACACAGTGAGCGATCCAGTGGGCATTGCGAACTTAAACTTTTAATCGTTTTAAGATGAATTTGTGAACAAACTATTTTAGGTAATTCATCATATAGTAGCCTATTTACTGTTCATTAAGGGGCATGTCAGCGGCAGAATGTTATGAGGGAGCATATTATATGGGTGGTTGGCAGTGGCACGCGCAGGCGTGCGGCCGTGCCCAAGTCCCGGGTGCTCTCTCATCTTGCTCCCCCATACGTAGATGATTTGTTCTCACTTTGCTTCCTCAAAAATATTCCCAACGCCACGCCACTGCTCCCAACACTGGTTATTTCTCATGCGCGTTGGACATCATTTGCTGTTCCTACATATGTAAAAATCTATGATGGAAAATCAATAATCCCATAAAAGCTTTACCAAACACCTATAACACCAATAAAGTGAAGTTACTCTTTATGTTTCTTCACAGATATTCACATGAAATGGCAACAGTGCTTCTGGTCTACCTCTGTGAGGCATTGTTAGGAGAAAACAGGAACATAACCTTTGTACTTGGAGACACCAGTGCTAGCCAATGCGTCATCAACATCCGCCAAGCCTACTCTTTGCTGGACATGGTCTTCTACACACTGTCAGTACGTAAATGCAGCATTCGCTACGCTAAGGAATTTGGACGCAGGCCCATTGTTTTCATGTGAGACGCTTCCATACCAAAGACATCAGACACGGGACAGTAGGGGGACGGGAGGGACATGCGTTCTAGCCCGCCGGGCGCCCGCCACGCCTTACACAGCTGACCCTTTGTTCTTGTTGACGGACACTATAAATAAAATATAGTCTGTCGTGTTTTTTTTTTTCAATGGCGCGCTCGCGACAAGTCAGGGGAGGACTTTGCCATTGGTCACAATGGGCCTGGCAGGGAGCTTGAGAGTGTTATTATTAGACGTTCAACATTGTTATTGTTACACATTGTTATTGTTCTGAGTTCCTCTTCATATTTATGATTTGAAAGTTGTGTATAGCCTCTCACAGTTCTGTACAAATCTTTGTTTGGAATGTTTGGAAGAAGAAACTAGATAATTAATGGAGTAATTTAATACAAATACCATCACTTGAAAGAAAAGTTTGTTTGTTTTATACTATTAAAAAAATCCTTTTTTAATAAATGTCATATACAGCAAAGCCATGCACGGTGTCAAAGGTCATGTTGGTGGGTGTATTACAACTATAATATCGGAAAATATCCCTTAATGTCTATTTGCCATAAATGTACCTGTATACTTAGAATAAAATAATTTAGGAACAAAATAAAACTCTGGATGGGGCCTTTCTATCTCCTACATATATTTATGTTACAGTAATTAAAATATTTATGTAAATTACATTATACATGAGTAATCCATCTTAAATATGTTATGCTTAGTTCTTTTATACTTACCCTATAAAGATTGCTTTACAGAGTAATTATAGTCTGTCAACATAATAAAATGTCCACACTCTCTTATGTGTTGTCGAGAGCAATCAATAGGATCAACTCACAGACTTTTAACAAGGAGAATGTCCAGGACGCTCGATTGTTCGCACGCTTTTATTGTCCTCTAAATAAAAACATTGTTTTATGACTTGCTGAGACAGGGGAAAACTAGAGAAGTCAGGAGTTTGTGTGATCTGCCTCCAGTGCGGTTCCTCAGACCCAAGACCCCAAACTACTGTAAAATACACTGGAATTGAATTAAGACTATCTGCTCTAGATGGACATGGGAAGTGTGATTACATTTTAGAGCAATAACGTACTATACATTCTCTATATATAGTAAAAAATATATCTGTCTGTATTGCTGATGGTGTGGCTGCTCTTTTGATGATCATGTACTGTATGCTTTAGTGCTTGTGTTACAGTATATACTGCAGTGCATGTGTCAGAAACCTTTACCAAGATCAGCTCAAAGGATGTATAACACCTTGGCAAGAATGATGACTGGAAAATATCATGTTCATAGATGATTCCTCTTTTGAAGTGTTAATGGGAAGCCTTATTTAAGCTGCTGGGTTTTAATATATGAGCTCTGCAGCAACAGTACATCATTGCCTAGTGTGCGTGTGTGTGCTTCCACTTGGCTGCTTGCCATGGAGAGTGTTTTGAATTTGGGGTCCTAAATTTCCTCTTTCTTGTTCCATCCTTTCATTCATTTGTAAGAATCACTATACTTTCTTTACAGTTACACACACACACACACACACACATTCACTCTGCGTGTGTGTGTGCGCGTGTATGTGTGTGAGTGTTTGTGTGTGTAGAGCACCCACCTCTACACACACACATACACACGCGCACACACGCACACACACACACACACTTTCAATAAAAAATAAAATGTTTCTGTATTTTTATTGATCCCTCGAAGGAAAGTTACAATCTACAATAAAACAATTGCTGTTGTCCTTAAGAAGATGAAATTAAGTACATTTGACACACTAGGCCCGAAACACAAAACTCATATAGGCTAATAAATAAAATGCACATTCAAATCAATTTTCCTACATGGTGAATCACTCAATGTAAATTTATTGGTTCAAAAGTGATGCTTTTGACATTTTACTGGCTGTCTATAATAACACAGTTTCACATAGATGGATCAATGCAGTTTAGACACAAACTTGAATTGGTTTAAAACTGTTCAAAACTAGCTATTTACTGTAAATAAAGGGAATATTGTTTGACTTGTGGACAAGTCAGACCAATGTTTGTTGTTATAAGTAAGTCTCTACCAATGCCACATGACATAGCTCCTAAAAACTAGAAACAAATCCAATAAATTTCAACAGGAGAAATGGGTTGACTAGTCACTTTATTTAGCCTTATTCCCACAAAAAACGCTGGCCATACATTATATTAATGTTCGACATGACCAACACATTACACTAGTTATATCTATCTGTGATGCTACAACTATCACAAATATTTCTTTCTGATTGCTATCATAACAGCTACAATAATATTTTACTGCATATTTGAAAGGTTAAGAGAAATATTTCACTAGAATTGGAAGAGGTGGAAGTTCCAGATAGCATTTAGGTGGAGTTTCCATGCAATTCATGACTAAAATAAGTGGATAATCGTTAGCCAGGGATTACACGATAAATTCAGAAAGCATCCTCGTCTATTTTAAACATTCTGTAAAATGAAACCCCCCTCCAAGTAGCAGGTGTATAACAATGTTAAACATTATGGGAGTCTAAATAAGTAAGTATTTATGGTTCAAAGAGTGATCGATGTGGTTATTCCCTCTGATAGTAGGTTCAGTATTTATCATTAAAAAAAAGGTCAACCTGCAATTTAACTAATGTGAAACAGAGGTCAGGGTGAACTATAAGAAATATGGGGGGCCGCTTCATACTAGTATAACCCCAGTTGAGGGTAGACAAAGGAAAGCACTCAAAGTTATTGATAAAGTGTAATGTATTAGTTTAGAATATTTCAGTGAATACATGGTTTGAGGAAATAATATACATTCTTTTTAACAGCGGACCTTAACAACCATTAACAATTGCCAGTGCTGACATGAGGTTTACCTAGAGGTTAATGTGATTCCTTAATCAGGAAGTACAATTTCTGCTTTTATTTGTTTTATTGCCCAGAAGCGTGTGATGCGTCTGTATAATTGCACAACTGTGTTCTGAGAGTGCCACATAGCTAATCACAAGCCGCAGAGGAATATCCACATCCTCCATAATTACTGTAAACATTCCTCAGGCTAATCACAGGCACGTCCGATGATATAACGCCATATCTGAAGGCTTGTTAAGGGGATTTGTAATGCATTTCCAAGTCACAGATGTCCATTGAATTTTAGATAAATATAGTCTGGCACAATTAATAGCAGCCTTTTTTTAACTGAACGGAAGTCCTACAGCATATCATAATTTAGAGATTGTTGTGGTTCTGTGGGAGTATCTACGGTATTGCACATGTGATTGGTCTACCAGGATATCTTATTTTCTTGGACTTCAACTCTCTCTTTATTGCATTTAGCCTTGTAAGCATCTAGTCTCTCCTCTCCCTTTCCGACCATCTCCCTTTGTGTCTCTTGATCTCCAGCACTCTCACTATATTTGCCACTCTTTCTGACTGGGTGTCTGACTCAGATGGGACACCTAGTGGCATACAGATGCCATTACATAATGAACATACATTATTCATGTAGGTGTTTACGGTAGGTCCAGAGACAGAGGTCGTTGTAGCCATAAAATGAGCCTGAGGAAATAATATGTCTAAAGCAATTGGAGTTTACAAGATGATGACAGAAAACCCCAATTTTAAGATAGTCAGACTTTGAGATTGATTAAATAAAAGAAAAGAAAATAAAAAATGAAAAAGCCACGCTGTCTTTGTGTGTAGAAGCGTGTATTGAGTCACTGTGTGAATGTGTGTGTGCTAGATAGAGAGAGATAATGCAAAACAAACCAGCACAGTCATGCATGGAGTTTGGTTATAAACACAAACATGTTCATGTTTGTTGTGTGTGACAGTGACAGAAAGTGACAGAGAAAGCGGAATGATTCATCAGGAAAGATATAAAATTTTCTGTGGTCCTTTGCCATAAAATTGCCATGTGCACATACATGCACGGACACAAATCGTCAAATGTTCAAATCGTCAAATGATACAAGTTTAAGTCATTGTGCATACATTAAATAGGTACAGGGTTACAGGAATATGTTGTATGCTATTGTAGGGTTGAGAAGGTATACAGTAATGCAGTTGTCTATGTACTGTATTCATCAACATACCTTTTATGCTATGTATTTCCTGCGTACTGTACAGTAAAGATAATTGGATCATAGCTCAATTAAAATAAATAGTTTTGGTCAAAGTTGTTTCATGATAACAGATTGTACACACAAATGTACACATGTGACTAAGTTTGCTCCAATAGTAATGTAATTAGGCACCTGGTGGGACCACAGATTACCCCCAATCTTCTCCGAGAACATTATGGCTTGCTGTTACTGCTGACTGGGCAGTTTGTTCTGAAACAGTAGATAGACATGACTATCACTGTGTGTATGTGTGTCCTGCTGTTCCTCTATGCAGATTAATGAGACTGGTCTAAAATGAGCCACACGCACACACACACACGCACGCACGCACACAGAGACCACTTTATTTTACTCTACACAAGCACAGGCCAACAAATAGAAATATCCACAGCAACATTTCAATGCATTTTAACAGAAGGAATTCTTATGCTGCATAAGGGTTGAAACAATCACTGAAATCATAATTTACATAAATACATTATACAGTAGGCCAGGGGTCCGGGACCCCTTGGGGGTCATCAGAGGTACTGCAGGAGGGTCCCCCAAATCATTTGATCCCAAACTTATTTTCTTCCAAAACTTTAAATGTCAGAAAATATGCATTAACATAAATACAACCTGTGCTATAAATATATAAATATGTCAATAACTATTTTATTGGCTAAGTTAGTGGCCTACATTTAAAACATGGCCACCCTACACACTGGCCCGGCAACTAAATATACCATATGGTATAGGGGTCTCTGTGCCATGTCTCTATCAGCCAAGGGGTCCTTGGATTGAAAAACTTTGGAAAACCTCTGCAGTAGGGTAATGTAACATCTCTTGTCTCGACGGTGTGTGATTCGGCCGGTGGTGGACTGCCTGTGTTACCAGCGCCCCGTACACACAAGTCATCCTGTTGTCGTCAGCCGTGTGGGTGAGGGCATATAGGCTAGTGACTCCCTGTAGGGTTGGTGGGTTATTGTTCATGTTTGTGAAGCCGTTTGTGCTGCTTTGTGTTACGTGACTGTACACGCCTTTTGTTTACGTTAGCTTAGCCATTTTGTGGGCTGTTTATGTTATGTGACTGTCGTTTGTTTCCGGTCTTTTGTTCATTTTAAACAGCGAGCAGTGGCTCGTTAGCCTTCCTGTCACAAGGTGGCAGAAACCAAGCGCAGGTTGGGTTTAGAACAACATAGTTTAATTGTTTTCAAAAAACAGACAGCATGCACTCACCGGTACAGGAAACAACAACCGACACAGACAGGGAGAAACAGAGGGCTACATATACTCAAGATAATTAGGGGAATGGGCACCAGGTGTGTGTAATGACAAGACACAGACAAAGTCCAAGATGAGTAAATGTGTGAAGGGGAAACACCAGGCAGGCTACCATCAAACCCTGACACTTCCCTGCTTCGGTGTTCATTCCTCTGCACTCACCTCTCCGTCACAGCGTTACAGGTAAACATAATTCTAACTGTAAATACACCTGGAAATATTAACCTGACAAGACCAGATATATGTGTCTGTTAAGACACATCCAACTGGGGAGCAGTCCATTGAAACTGTTTCAAGAGGGCAGGCGCTTTCAAAAAAATAATGAATTGCAGGTGATTGGACGAACCTGTGAACCAGTGAGTCAGTTGTTATCACACTCTTGCAGTAGAAAAGTCGGGAGAAGAGTGGAAAAATATTTTCCATTGAGAAAAGCCTTTGCTCTTCTAATAAAACTGATGCTATTGTATTATCTCTAGGCGTTTTCGACTCCCATTATTTCCAAGTCGCCTATGTAACACTTAAACCATTCCCGTAGCTAAACTATGACGCTGATTGGCAACACACGAGGTTTACTGGCCTGAAACACCTCGATTTCCAATCTCTCAAGTTTCCAGTTTCACTTCGTCTCAGTAATCAGTCTGGAGAGCTTAGAAATTGAGGTTATTCAGGCTAGGAAACACTGTATTCCCTATTACACAAGCGTTTCAAAGAGCATATATACGATAGAGTAAAGTCATGTTGTCATTTTTCAAACTAAGAGTGCAGGTGGGTTACCTTCACATACAGTCATTCCACCTTCACCCCTCTCTCTATATATTTTTATAGTTCTATCTTTCTCTCTGTCTTGCCCTAAAGCCATACATCTTTCTTTCTGCTCCTAAGACCACTGGCATATTTTACCCACTTATTTCAACACCCCCAACCAGCATACACACACACACACACACACACACACAAACACACTGCAAATCTCTTCAGGCATCCTGCGTACCAACAACAATCTTTATCTGCCGTTCCACTCTTTCTGCCGTTATGTCTTCTGCCTCCTTCCCCTTCTCCTGTCTCTGCTTTTCCAAGCATAAATTCTCTCTCTCTCTCTCCCCCCCCTCCCATCTTCTGGCCCTCCTCCTGTGTCTCTCCTGTGTCTCCACACAACAGGAGGAGCTGCTGTGATCAATTCCTTTCACACCACAAACACTTTGGATCGCGGGTCAGCGTACCTCCAGATTGTGCTGGATAAGCAGCTCAGGTGGTGTGTGTGTTGTATGAGGGGAAAACAGCTGACTAAAATGCTATAAAATGAGGCAAGCTACCAGCCTCTTGAAGATAAATCTCTTTTCTGGCAGGTTGGCGCAAGGGAGGTGAATAAGATATTTTGTGCAAATAGAAAAGGGGAGTGACATGGTCAGAAATAGATTGTGTTGTATAGCGGGTTTGTAGCATACGTACCGCGGGACATGAGGCTATGTGTTATACAGAACAGCTAGAATGAAGTCCTCTCAGTTGCATACAGGAAATTATTGATATAATGTGTGTGTGTGTGTGTGTGTGTGTGTGTGTGTGTGTGTGTGTGTGTGTGTGTGTTCAATAGCAATTCACACATCAACACAGGATAAGAAATACAGTAAGGAACTCTTTGATTGTAACATCATTGGTTTCACACTACATGGCTCAAACGTCACAAACCTTAGCAAGCCAACAATGGCAAAATTGAAAGCAACAAATAAAATAATTTTCTGCTTTTTTACTCACAAAGGCTATCCCACAAACCCCTGCAAAGTACTTTTCTATAGACATTTTAATAGGAAGATTGTTTATATATTCTCTGTGAGGAGGCAAACGTGACCCATGTGTTTAGGCTATTTTGTTATCCCTCAAATAAATTAATATTAGACACGATTATATCACTTATAGCACTGATCTGTGATAAAGGTAAAGTCAGCTATTGGCAGCTAATTGTAAGCTAATACACATGTAGTCAAATTCACCAAATATTTCACTAGCTTACCGTTCTCTGTGCATCTCTGTGTTGAAAAAAGAATCCATTACTTCTACACAGCCACATCTTCGTAAGTAGTAATATAAACAAATTGGCAAACAACGCTCGTATCAACAAAGCAGTAGTACTAGGCTTTGCTTCACAATGCATTTCAATGTGTGAGGTGGCGCATCACACAATATGAACTCATGATGAAACTATTTGTGGTATCACAAATATTGATTGACTTCATCATGTTCAACTATGCAAAGATACGCAAATTACAGGCATGTCGGTAGTGCATATATATGAAATGCAGCGTAACTTGCATCATTGTACCTTTTAACCAATGTTTTCCAGTGTTAAACCTTTGTCATAAATCTCCCTGTTGCTGCGGTTTCAGCTCAGCAGACCCCCTCTACAGAGGAAAAACCAGTAATTCATTTATGTCCACAAGGCATGTGCTGTCACAACTACAAGGTTTTTAATTATCTTTGACACACACACACACACACACACACACACACACACACACTGCAACATCTTAGTGCAGCTTCTGTAACTGCAGATTATTCTTTCAAACTTTTTAGACATGGGACCTAAGAATTGTTCACATGAAATATATTGCCTCACCTTTGTTCCAGTGGCAGTGGAGACTAATGCAACTATAATTATGCTTTTATTCATAGGGACCTTGCAGTAGGCCTGTACCTGTCTTGGGAATGCAAGCTTTATGGTCTAACAATGTACTCCACTGCGTTAGGCAATGCCAGAGTGATGCACGGGTAGTCTGCATGCACTTTGCAGCAAATTCATGACACATCGCGGAAGCTACCATCAGCATTACGAAAAACAGCATCCTAAATAGGCTACTTGATTACCACTAACTGATATTGTACTTAAGTATATATATATATATATATAAATAAAACAGTTTACATAGCCACTGGCACAGAATTAGCAATGCCGTTATTTCTACAAAATGTGCTCATTTAATTTATAATGACCAGCAACCATATTCTATATGTGATGTGTTATTATGACACACTGCTCACAATTTAGCCTATTGTCTGATTAGATTATAAAATCAGCCTACATTAGTCTATATGTTATGTGTCAAGTGCCACAATACAGCATATTACTTGGCAATCTGATTTCATTTTATAATTTTAGTTTTTTTTTTTTAAAGGTGCTCTATCTGTTATTAACATCAAACCACTATTGTTTATGTTATGACACAATAGAGTAATGGCATCCTAAGCAGAGAATTACATCATACATGACATCATATGACATCATAGCCTGCCATGCATGCATGTTAGTGCGCACACATGTGTGTGTGTGCATTTATTGTGACATCTAGTGGTAGAAAGTCATATAGTGTCACTTTAACTCTTCTTGGTAGGTTGATGTGTTTCTGAAACATGTAAGTGAAGAATCACTTTAATAAATATCTCCCTTTAATGTATAGACTGAGAGACACCAGCTCAATCCTGTAATAGTGTTTGTTAGCTGGCGGGGGATATACTTGACGGAGCAGCTAAATGTATTCCTGGAGAGCTGGGATGAAATATGTCTTTAAACGTACTGTGTGTCCTGAAGTGCTCTGCAGCATATTTCAACTATTTTAATACCTGAATAGCCACACTAAAAATATGAATTGGTAATTATACGCTTCCTGGTGAAATGTGATTTTCCTCATTGAAGTTTATCCACATCCTTTCCTAAAGCAATTAGCTATAATTATGATAAGTAAATGTGCAATGATTGTACTTGAGTATTATTATAGTAATGATAATGAATGCAAATTGGAAAATGACTTGTTTTGTCTGACAATGTCAGTTGTCACTGATATGATTCAAACTGCCATTGCATTAGCATGGCGATATACTGTCATCTACATTGTTAACCAGCACAGCTGTATAACACGTGTTTGATGTCTTGAACACTAAGAATAAGTCACATTTTCAGACACTACCAACATCTATTTGTAAACCATTTGAAATTCAACTGTGTCACGGTTTGCCTTGTCTTTTGTTTGTGTGTCTGTCTGTTTCTGTTCTCTTCTGCGGTCTTCCCGTATGTCCGTTTCCCTGTGTTTATGTCCGTTTTCCTGTGTTTATGTCTGTTTCCCTGTGTTTCTGTGCGTTTCCCTGTGTTTCTGCCTGTTTCCCTGTGTTTCTGTCCGTTTCCCTGTGTTTCTGCCTGTTTCCCTGTGTTTCTGTCCGTTTCCCTGTGTTTCTGTCCGTTTTCCTGTGTTTATGTCTGTTTTCCTGTGTTTATGTCTGTTTCCCTGTGTTTCTGTGCGTTTCCCTGTGTTTCTGCCTGTTTCCCTGTGTTTCTG